>PVJO010007089.1:0-84386 GCA_004026905.1 Hystrix cristata | reverse complement strand
AATCAAGATACCACTAACATACTTCAAAGAATTAGAAAGGACAACCATGAATTTCATCTGGAACCACAAGAGACCAAGAATAGCAAAAACGATCCTAAGCAACAGGGGAAAAGCTGGGGGCATCACAGTCCCAGACATAAAACTATACTATAGAGCTACAGTATTAAAGACAGCATGGTACTGGCAAAAAGACAGACCTAAGGATCAATGGAATAGATTGGAGGACACAGAAACAACCCCAGGCACACTCAAATACCTCATCTTTGACAAAGAAGCCAAACACCCTCACTGGAAGAAGGATAGTATATTTAACAAATGGTGCTGGAAAAACTGGCTAACCACATGTCGAAAATTAAAAGTAGATATATGTCTCTCACCATGTACTAAACTCAAATCAAAGTGGATTAAAGATCTAAACATTAAAACAGAAACATTAAATTTACTGGAGAATAGAATAGGAAGAACACTCGAAGACATAGGGGTAGGAAAAAAATTTATGAACAAAACCCAGACTGCACAGGAAACAATACAAAGAATCAGTGCTTGGGACCACATGCTATTAAAAGGTTTTTGCACAGCAAAAGAAATCACCAATATGATATTTAATTTTATACAGCCTTGTAAGATAGATCAATGAATCTGATGCTGGAAAGATAAAAGGAAGATGCAAGAAAGGTGAAAAAAGAATTGAAATGTGTTATGCACATGTACCAGTTCCCCACAATGAATTTAATCATTGTGTACTGCAAACATGTACTAATAAAAGTAAAAAAAAAAAAAAAAAAAAAAGAAGCACAGGAGTTTGTCTTGGAACTTAAGAGCATTGGGCTCACCATGTTGAGGCTTATCACCAGGTAGAAGCTGGGGTACCTGTCACCAGTGCCAAAGACAGAGCTTCTGGACCTGCCTTGGTACCAGGTAGAGGCCTGAGCCTCTGTGGGATGAATTTACGCTTTGGCCCGCATCATACTGAGATTGCATGAGTCCTTCTGGCTGTGAGACTCAGGCGAGTCTCAGTTTAGCATCCGCCTCGGTGACTGTGGCCACCATCTTGCCCCTAACTTTCGGCAGCACAGAGAAGAACAGAACTCTATCAGCTGAGGAGTAGGACAGTAAAGGGAGTGCAGGTAGAGTTAATGCTTGCTGACATTCCGAAGATCAGTTATCATGAGTCACAACTTTCCAGCTGCTTGCACACTAGCAACAAACAGATAGAGAAATGCCTTTGATCGCATAGAGGGCCAAAATGTTGCTCTCCTTTGGAGTTTGGTTTCTAATTTTGAAGGACACCGAAAGCTCCCCAAACTCAAAGGAGAGAAGCAGTTTCTTCTCACTCTGCTGTAGGCCATGTTCTTGGGAGTATATTTTCCCCTAGTGCTTGTGTCTACCTCTAAGACTCTCAACTCAAGAAACCAAAATGTCCTTTAAATTGAAACACGATGAAGATAATTAAAATTTGCATAGTGACTAAATCTTAAGTGCTCTCCCTCCACATAGAAAGTATGTGAGAGGATGGAGTGTTAACTAATTTGATTGTCGTGATCATTTCACAGTGTATAGGGATATCAAATCATCCATCACATTGTACATTTTAAATATATACAGTCTTACTTGTGAATTACACCTCAATAAAACTAGAAGAAGGAATATAAAAAGAAACAATTTAGAAGTGTAAATGACCAACTAGCAAGTTCATTATATGAAATACTCCTTTAGAAAATGAAAACTGTGTTCACTTAAAAATTATATATTCGTGAGTAAAAAAATATGTTGACCATTTATGTTAGAAGTGAAAATGTCCCCTTGATCTTTTGAATTTTAGCAGCTAAGTTCAGGATGAGGTTTATTTGGTTGGCTCCTGCAAAAAGTATTGAAAGTCAAAATTCTTATTTAAGTTTTAATATATTCAACCACATTTCAGATTTTCCTTAACAAGCTTAAATATTAGAACAGCTTTTAAAAACGAGCATATAAAATAAACAAATCATCTTTATCATGAAAGCACTCTGATTTTACTTCCTCTGCATATTTAAATGATGACCCTTTTAGAATTATCCAAACCCTGTAACTGTCAAAATCTTAACTTTCCACTTTTTAATAAAAATGATTTCCATAAAGATTAGAAATTAATCTAACCTGACTCTCAAACTTAATATAGTTTAGTGCTGGAAGCTGTAAAAATTCACCTATCTAGGTTTAATAAAGAAAGTTTTTTCAATTTAAATATACATTGCATTTAATAAGCTTGCATGATAATTTCAACAATGTTCATAGGTTCTTTAAATTGCCTTCCTGCTGTGTCCAGGATATAATCCAATTTCATTTCTCAACCACTGAGTTAAGGAAAGCTTTCAACATCACAAAGCAATTTCTGAGTGACACAAAGTGAAATGATTAGAAGCTAGCCAATCAGGTTGCTCTGATGCTTGGCTTCAACAGTTTGTTTATATTTATGTAAATCTAAACTATTTGGCTATTTGAATATATATGAAGTTTTGGCAGAAATATTTATCTTTTACCCACATATTTGTCATTGTGAAGATCTACATATTATCTTCTTTCCTTCTTTCCAGCTCTCTATCCATTCATACAACTCACAAATACTTGTTAGGTATGTTCCATGAGTTAAGCATCGTGCTAACTGGTAGAACTATAACAACAAAGACAGACATGGCCTCTGCCTTCGTGGAGCATGAAATCTACTGCATAAACCTCAAAGAAATTTATAACTAGTAATAGAAAAATGCTATGAAGACACAAGGCAGAGTGCAATTGGAAATGAAGCAGAGTGATATGATTTGAGGGTGTCAGGATTTTGACTTCTTCTAGGCCCTGAAATTAAAATTTACACCTACAAGATGTGTGACTATATGTATATGGTGATGGAGTAATTAAATGTATAATATATGTCTCAAGCAGTGTAACAATGAGGTAGAAAAATATGAGATAGAATTAGAGAAGCAGACAAAGGTCAGGGGATTTAGGGTCTTGTAGACCCAGCTAAAAGTTTTAGACTTTATTGTAATAGCAATGGCAAAACATTGCAAGATGGGTAGAGAGAAACAAAAATCAGATTTGTTTTAAAAGTTTCTTTGGATGTAATATAGAGAATGGGCTAGAAAGAAGAGGAAATTCAAGGGAATGATTTAGGAGATTACTCTAAGAGTGAAAGACAATGGTTGCTATAGGTAGGGAGGAGACAACACATACAGAGACATGGAAGTTCTCAAAATATTTTTGAGAAGTAGACTTACAACAGTTGGTGACTGATTTGCTCAAGGGGATAAAGGATGTGGAGATGGCATGGATGTCATGTGGGTTTGGCATGGGCAACTCTGCTGGAGCTTGCTATTTTTATCAATATGGGGGCCACTGAAGGAAGAGCAGGGTTTTTTGGGGGAAGGATACCATGAGTTCAGCTTTAGACTTGTTAATCTGAGGTGCCTGTGAGAAATCCAAGTAAAAGTTTCAAGTAGGTAGGTGTATCTACGGGTCCAAATTAAGAAGAGAGGTTAGGAATAGACGCTAAATTTATGAGTCAGTAAAAATAGTACTTAAAGCCAAGGGATGAGTGTTGAATAAAACGTCAAATGAATGAGGCCTAAGACTGTGGAACTTTTACATTTAAGGTCAAGCAGAGGAAGCAGGTCTATCAAAAGAGAGTGAGAGGGACGTACTGCAGATGTAAGATGAAAATCAAGAGAATTTACTACCAAAGAAAACCAATAGCAACTGAGTTTGCCATAAATATGGAACATTTTGCCATTCCAAATGCTACTAAAAGTCAAGTGGTGGCTGGGGATTTAGCTCAGTAGTTAGAGTGCTTGCCTAGGGAGCACAATGCCCTGAGTTCGATCCCCGGCACCAATAAATAAATAAATAAATAAATAAATAAATAAATAAATAGTCAAGCAGCATTTAGTAAAATGCTAACTTAATGACTGCTGCTTTGGGTGGAGGATGGGGATAGAAGCCAGGATGGAATATGTTGAAAAATGACTGGAGCAAATGTGGGAAGGATAAAGGGATCTAGGTTTAACACAGTCAGAAAAGTGAGTTACAAATAGAAAAAAGGAGAAAATACAGAGGACTTTGGTGATGTCAAATTGGAATTTGGAGGCCACAATAGGAACGCATGGTTTCCCATAGACAGATGCATAAATAGATAAATTACTGTAGATACAAATAAATATATAGTATGCATGTAAATGTACATGCATATTTCCTGTATCTGTTGACTATGAGGATCTGGAAATAGCACCATCCCAATAGCAAAAACACCTTATGCCCTGAATTTAACTTCTAAATATCATTGCATTAAAAGGTATCACACTCCTTGAAGACATACCTGAATCTAGTGACAGGGATGAAAAAGTATAAGATGAAAGTGGAGCGCCTTGTTATAATAGAATGTAAGAGAGTGCTCAAGGAGTGATGAGGACATGTCAAACAGACACAAAGCCACCTCGAAGTCATGGTGATCGCTGGCTAAAACAAAACAATTTCAGCATGAAAATAGACAGCAAATATAATTCAGCAAATAATATGAGAAACCATGAATTCGAGCAGGTATAAATAAATGAGTGAACAAATTGAAGCTGTGATGAGTAATGAATATTTACGTAGCTTCAGAGTTCCTCCCCTCAAAACACTTGATAATTACAAATGGAGACTAGCAGATTACAGTGGAGGAGCCTGGCAGATACCATCTTAATTAAAGGATCAAAGGTAACATCATTAGAAGTAGGACAGATCAATAATGGGCACCATCTGATAGGACACAATGAAAGGAATATAGTATTAATTCTGTGATAATCTTGCCAAAAACGCTAACCTGAACCTCTTCATGATGAAGCATCAGAAAATGAATCACGGAGCATTCTATAAAATCACTGGTTTATGGACTTCAGGAGTGTCAGTCATGGGAGTTCAGGAAAGATGAGGCAATACTCCAGGCTCAAGGGGACTAGCAGGACATGATAACTAAAATGCAATGCTTACTTCTAAACCAGGTCCCATATTACTGTGACTGCTGGCCAAACATGAATGGAGCCTGTGCATTAGGTAGTAGAAATATATGAATGTTAATTTCCTGATTTCAATAGCTGTATCATGATCATGTAGAATAATGTCCTTGTTTTTAGGAGATGCACAGTTAAAGGTTTGGGGGAAATGAGACAATAATACATTCTTAAATGTTTCACAAGAAAAATTTTTATACGCATACTTTTCAGTGAAGTTGTGGTTGTTTAAAATGAACACTAAAGGGTGAATACAGGCGAGAAACTAAGGAAGTGAAGTGGAACCATTAACCACACAACAGTTTACTCTGAGTGTCACTCACAGAGACCGCACGTTTGTTTACGTACTGATTATCTCCAGTGTTGCTCAGGCAGGTGTCATTTCAACCAGTCAATTCTTGTGTTGAATAAATTTGATAAAATAGAGCAGGAAATATAAAATTGCCATTTTATATTTCCTGCTCTATTACAAAAATTAGTGAAAAATTATGAAATTTTTGTTCATTTTGTATTTAAATATTTGGACTGGTAAATGGTTAAAGGGAAGAAAGAGATAATTAGGTAGCAAGAGGAGAACACTGGATTCAAAAAAGCACTTATTTTAAAATGGAAGAGACAAGATTATGTTTAAAAGCCCACAAAAAGACCTAGGAGAAACTGAGATTAAAACTCCATTTGAGAGAAAGTAGGCCAAGGGTGTAATCCAGAGCACAGGCCGAGGGACTGACCTTTAGCAGAACAAGTCCTGCATTGTAACCAGAGGCAGAAAGCAAGCGTGGCTGCAGACACGACATGATTTTAGATTTTATGGCAGGAATCAAGAGCGCTCTTATGTGGTAGTTACATGATAATGCATGAGTGAGCGTCCATTGAGGATGAGTAGACAAAGGTAAAGTTGGAAGCTTGAGAAAAGTAGAGAAGTTCTGAAAACATTACTGTGCAGGATGACAGAATGAGGTAACTTGAAGGATACAATAATATTTCTGGGCAGTGTTCAGGGCCCAAGAGAAGGGAGTGACTGCCATGATTAGGATAAGTGTCCCCCAGAGGTCCACATGTTAAAGGGTTTGTTACCAGTTCACAGCACTATTGGGAGGTGGTGCAAGCTTTATAGAGGTCGGGCTTACTTGCAAGGCTTTCTATCACATGGGCATGTGCCCTTGAAGGGGATATGAGGACCCTGGGAAGTGAACAGGCTTCCTCTGATGTGAGCTCCTGACATAAAGTACTGCTCTGTCGCTTGTCCAGAAGCAATGGGGCCAACTGACCATGGACTGAAACCTACAAAATCATGAGACCAAGTAAACCTTTCCTCTTTTAAAATTTATTATGTCAGGCATTTTGTTACAGTAATCGAAAACTATCTAACACAGTAATTGATCTACCCAAATGGAATGATTTTTTTCCTCCAGTAAAGCTCAGTTCCAGGGTATAGGTAGAGACAAAGCTCACAGATGATATCATTCACTGCTGACATTTTGCCAGGGAGGCTCAATGGGGCAAGGGATTTGGGGTTATCCGCAAGAGGGATTTTGCTGATTGACTATTCGGGTTAGAACTTGGGACTTGTTTTTCTAAATTCTATATACATAGGGACTCCTACATATATAAAAATTCTGTAACCTTTCACTGGTAGGGAAAGCACCAACACTATAACTTAGTAAACTTCTGGGGTGTCAGAATGAATTTGAAGTTGAATAGTGTCCAAGCTGAAAATGTCACTTTTCCCAATAAATTATGGTAATGTTCTATAGTTTTCTCATCACTTGGAATTATTAATCAGAACTTTAAAGTGCTGGCAAATAATTACAGATTTTAGGTTGGAAAGCCTTATCTGTTCAGTGTCATTAGAAATGGTTAAATATATAGGTTTTGGAGTCAAATGACAACTGCTTCACAGTGCCTCAAATCCCAACAGCTATGGTATTATCTCATTACAATTCAGATACCTGTGTGACCACATGAGCAGCTTCATTTGTATCCATTTTTATTGGGGTTCCAAAAAACATTTAGCTGGAATTTTCTGCTATCAAAAAGAAGGTCAAAACTACTGACTAGTCTGTTGAAAAGAACCCTTAGTCAATATGTCAGTTTGTTCTAAAATTTCCTTTGTAATGGCTACATTATTTTTCGTACCAGTTTCCTGGCTAATGAAGCACCGTGAAAATAAACAATAAGATTATTGGGAAATTGAACAAAAATATGAGTTTAGAGTTTGAGGCAGCAGTCAGTGTAAGCTAGACTTGATCGGGATGGCAGTTGTGAGTCCTGCACAGAAGGAGGGTGCTACAGGCGAGGAAGAAGGGCAAGGACAGGACAACCAAAGAGGGGCGGCAGGGACCTAGAGAGAAGAGATGGCCACTGAAGGTAACTTTGCTATTTTTATGATTTGAATGATACCTCATTCTTGCCATGGTAAAATCTGAGATAAAATGATACAACCATTTGCCAAGACATATTAATCTAAGACATGATGAAGAAAATGAGGCTGGCAGGTTGAATGTTACGTCCGTGTTATAACCCTTGGAATTTAACCCTTGGAAACTGCGCACAAGACCATATTTTGAAAAAGGGTCATTGCAAATGTGATTACATTAATAATATTGAGATGAGATCGTTCTGGATTTATCCAGTGGGCTCTACATCCAATGACATACAAAAGATAGAAAAGGAGAAGAAGAGAAAGACAGGAGAAGAAGAGAAAGACAGGAGAAGAAGAGAAAGACAGCAGAAGATAGAGATGCATAGTCCAAGACAAGGAATGCTGATAGTCACCGGAAGATGCAGGAGCCAAGAAAGGATTTTTCCCCCCTTAGGGCCCTAAATGGACTTCTTCCCTGCTAATATTTTGATTCCAGATTCCATGTATCAAGAATTGTAAGAAAACAAATTTCCATGCTTTTGAGCTACGCAGTTTGGGGTGATTTGTGATGGTGGTCCTAGAAAACTTACATACTGAACATATCATGTAAACATAGTGGTTCCACTATAGTTATCAAAACTACATGATACATTCTGAACTCACAGGTCTTTTGACACTAAGCAATAATGACAGTAGTAGACTCTGCTAACATTTATTAAGAGTTTTAGATAGTACATATTGTGCTAAATAAAGTAAACCAATTATTTTTCATAGCCTTAACAACAGCTCTATGCTAGTGTTACTGTTATTAACTCCACTTTATAGATGAGAGGACCAAGCTTAAAAATTTGCCGATGTCACACAGTCAGAAGCCAGTAGAGGAGAGATTTGAACCCACATACCCTAATTCTAGACCTTACACTTTTACACTGGCCCGCTTTCAGCAGTAACTTGGATATACTACAGCTTATGTACTAAGTAAGATAGATCGACTAGACAATACAATAAAGGGAACTTTGTTTTCAAGTTCAACCTAAGTTCTGATGGTTAATTCCTATATAAAGAAGTATAATTATATATTACAGGAAGATGGGACTTTTTCAAGAGGATCTAGGGATGGAGGGAGAGGGGATGGAAGAAAGAAGAAAGGGAAGCTAAACAAATTAAGATGCAATATTAATAGGTACCAACTTTCCATGATGAATGTATTCATTATTTATTGCAAACATGTACTAATAAAAAAGACACACGTTGTCACTTACTTTGAGCGACTAGAGTAAAAGAAAAATAACTTCTGCAGCACCATACTTAACACAGGTAGCATTAACTGGGGATGTTATTCTACGAAAAATATGACATTTTTCTTTCTTACATTTAGATTATTTGCTCTATAATATATGCAAAGCGTAATTTAATAAAATCATTAACCCTACAGAGTAGTTATTTTTTGTCACAATAACACTTTACCCTTTAATTTGACTATATTCTTTCTTCTCACACCTGTGCACTAACGTTTGCTATAAATTTAGTTATTCTATATAAATTAATCACCATAGTAGAAAGAAGTCATAGTAATATGGTACCATCTCAACATTAGCAGCTTCTCCTAAAAACCGAAGGTGAGGTGCTACTCCTTGACACTTGAATTGCTCAGCTGTCAGAGGAATCCCTTCCATTCCCTTTGCATTATCTCCTTATCATATTTTTATTTCAAAAGCTAGATAAAAAGTACTAAAGCAGTGTAGAGTCAATCTTATATTTTAAATATTTATGTTTGAGATGCTTGAGAAGTTTTCTTCTCAAACAGAACCACATTGTTTTTTTTTTTTTTTTTCTCCAAAATTCCATTCTTTCAGGTTACAGGGTCCTTTACTTTTCTTAAACAAAAATATCCAGAATGATCAGTTTGAAGCAGTTGGGGCAGAGATTCATTTTCAGTTACAAAGTTATGCATGTGTGAGATGGAATCAATAGACCTAATTTAGAGTCCCAAATTGACTAATTATTAGTCATGTAAACCTGAATATATTGCTTAATTTCTCTGAATCCGTGTGTTCATCTGCAAAATGAGGATGCTATCTGCCTTCCCTACTTACACAAGTGTTGAAAATATGATGTAAATATGTGAAAATTACTTGAAAGGTGAAGCAATAAGCCAAAGTAATCCTCGGTTTGCATATGTGTGCTTTCATCAGGACAGACATGGATTTGAATGCTGGATTTGCTGCCTATAGCTATGTACACCTGGGAAAATCCTTTTACCTTTTCAGTCTGTCAGACAGATAACAATGCTTACTAAACTGTCAAATGAGATACCCGTTTGGAAGGGTTGTTTTAAATAGAGGACATTTATGAAAGGAGCTAGAGATATGAATAATAATGATACAAGCCAGGCATATGGGGAAAATCTCCAATCACTGACCCCTGTTAAATTCCTAAGAGCCAGCTGGTTACAATTGTTATTAGACCATGTCTAACATGACTGCTTCCCGAGTCTACCTTTCCATCCTGTTGCTCATGCTTTGGTCATACATGTCTTTAATCTTTTGGTAAAGCTTTATTTTTTTCTTTGCCTAGAGGCTGCCAAACCCCAAGTGGTCATACAGATGAAACCCGCTATAAAGCTGCCAGACATCTTCTGCTGAGGCCCATCAGATAAAACTTCCCTGCTAAAGATTCCTATCTGCTGCTCCCCAACTACCACCCCATTCAGCTCGAAGAAGCCAGATGGGTCTTCTCCCGGTTCCCCAACAGAAGTTGGATGTTTTTCTTCTCAGAGAGGGGAGTGTAGGGCCAGCGGTCCCCATAGGTAGGGAAAAGATAGGGTAAAGGCCTCCTTAGATGTTATTAAAAATTAATAGACAATCTTGACCTCTGTAGGCAGACTCTAAAAGTCAGATAACTATAATCAAATAATTAGAAACATAAAGGCAGGTAGATTCCAACCGTTAAAGAGACAAAGACAAAGAGACTGGTTCCAGGAAGGCACCAGGTGATCTGATTAACAAAAAGAGCACAAACTCCCCTTTTATTTGATCCTTACATCTACATAACCTGGCCCTAAGGCACCAGTCCATAAACTTTCCCTCTGCCAAAAGACAAAGGTTGCAGAGCTGAGAGAAATCAAGGCAGAGGTGACAGACAAGCCCAAGAACCAATCAGATTCCAAGGGCCGATGCAACGGAAGAACCTCAGTAAAAAGGGGCTACAAGGAAGGGCCCACGAGTATTTCACTTTGGAATGCTCCCTCCCTACATGTGGAGTAGCTATCTATTATCTCCATTGCCCCCTTTTTCACCACTTTTAAATAGTCTTCTAAAATAAATTGTCTTCTCTTAAAAAAAAACAAAACAAAACAAAAAGAAAATTCTTGGTATCCTCGTTGGCGCATATTATTTCTGTTCTCTATCCCTCCCTCTGTGCCCTTTCTATTTCTGAAGAAGATTTAGGAACAAGGTATATATAATCTTCCGCTTAGGATCGATGGTATGTTTCTCTTACATAGGACTCTTTAAAAAACAAAAACAAAACAAACAAACAAAAACATCCAAAGGCAAAGCCCTAGAAACTGCTGTCAAGTGAAAGAGTTAGTCTCCAAATTTTCATGGAAAAATCAATTTGAGTCCAACCAGAAAGGAGGAAATATTTCAGGAAATTGGCCTTTAATATCTAGAATACAAGTTTTTAAAGTGTTCTCCAAAGCTCAATATCTCTTTTGCCACACTAGTTGGGCTTTTCTTTCAGTAATGATAATAAAAGGGGTGAATTTTACTACTTTTGGCTAGGTGAGTTTATGTGTATAAAACCAGTTTTGTTCTTTTTGAGGTCTAGCAGAAAATTTTACCATAAAAATCATACATAAAAAATACTTTTTTTCTCCTTTGGTCTATCCTCTGAAATAACTCTAAGTATGATCTATAGGACTTCTTGTTATATATGGAGTCAAAGGGCAAAAGAATTGTTGGCAGGCTTTGGGAGCAAATTCTATTTTCTAATCTCTAGTATCTTTTCCCAATATTGAAAGCACAGATACCTAACATTTACAAATACCCTTCTGGCTTTGCTTTGCCAATTTCATCTTCAGTAATGTTTGCTTTTCAGCATTGTCTGTATTTTCAGCCACTGAGAACTGATGTCATTTGTCCAGTAATCTAACAATGATTTTAAACTTGATTTTTTCATAATGGGACATTATTAATCCTTGGGGTATTTACTATAACACAATGCATTGGATAATATGGAACATGATCTACTATTCAATTGGAATGCCAATGTCATGCATCATTAATAAATGCACAGTTTCCATTAAGTGTGAGGCTTTTAATTGGGATACATATTTTTGTCATTACATATGAAACCTGTCTGAGTTTTTCATCTTGTGTTGCTTCTGCTGACTTTAAAAGTTGAATTCTTACTGTAGCAGTGTATATTAAAGCTTGAACTTTGCAAAACATTTCAAATGATTTTCAGTATTGAAATGACAATTCGATTTTTCCCAAGCTTTCTAAATGGAGCAGTATGATTTTTTTTTCTTAAAAATCACTGCTATGGCACATTTATTACAAGACCTGATGTTAGGGAAACCTAGTGTGTTTGGATTAAACAGCATTTTGCAAAGTGCAGCCCATAGACTCCCTGGTGGGGGGGTCCTGTTAAAAATGAAGGTTCTTGGATCCCCTCCCAGAACTACTCCATCAAAATGGGAGTGGGGCTGAGAATTTTCCTCTGGACAATAGTCTAGGTAATTTTCACGTGTTTCTAAAATTTTAGAATCACTGATTTGGTGCAGGAACAGTAAGAACTCTTCCAGTTCTTCTTTGCCTCTTGAAGAACCTTTATTATCCTCTTAATAGGAATCCTTTCTAAGTTACCCAAGGCTGTTTTGTAGACTATTTAAAGATTGTTAGGCTTTCCATTTAGAATACAGGATTGCTGATGAGAAAGTTCTCTTCCTTGTGCCATTTTTCGCCTATATGACATTGGATAAGTCTTAATATTTCTAAGCTTTAGTTTCACCAGCTGCAATGTAGTTGAAAATAGGAAAGAAAGGATATTCAGATGAATTAATGTCTAAGATTTTTGTCTAAACCCGGAATTCTTGGGTTCTACAAATTCTCCAGCTGCTGTAGGGAGGAAGATAAGCTGGAAGAAATCACTAGCTTTGGAGAAGTAGAATGAGCATGAGTTTTAGAATCAGAAAGACTAGGGTTTACATCATCACTTTGATACACTAATTAAATCACTGAGCAAATTACATCACCCTTTGTGCTTTGGTTGTCTTATTTATTAACATGGAGATAATATATACCCCATAAAGTTCTTGTGATGACTAAAAGAAATAGTATGGTGTGTATGCCAGTAGCCACCTGTTGTGGTGTGGATCTGAGGTCACATGAACTCAGTGACAGAGTTTTGTGGAAAGTGACTGGATTATGTGAGTACTACAGCTAACATGCTGTTAGGAGGTGTGGCTTGGTTGGAGGTGGATCACTGGGGGCTTGACCTGGAAAGGGTTTGTCCCCCTCCCTGGCTCCTCCCTTAACTCTCTGCTCCCTAACAGCTTTCCTCCTCCACGCCCCTCCACCATACCTTCCTGCCTAGGAACCAGCTCACTATGGACTAAAAACATGAGAAAAAATAAACTTCTCCTTCAAGTCGTGAGTGTTGGATACTGTGTCCAAGTTCAAGTGACAAGAAAGTGACTGACACATTGCCTCATAGGTAATGCACACGATGAAGAAGAGGAAGGAAATAATAGGGAATGAGACAAAATGGTAGGTATTTAGTACCCTAGTAGATTTACATGAAAACAGATATTTGTTGAGGACCTCTGATACTCCAGATACTGTTTCATGCAGTAGAGATCCGAGGGGCAGTCCACTTTTAGGGATCTTATGCTTTGTAAGTGTATGAAGAAGAGGTATGGCTATGGCAGACGATCATGCATGAATATGGGATACATCAGGTGACGCTAACATGAAGAAAATTAAAGCATGGTAAGGAAGGCACAGAGTGATGGAGAATGGGGAGTTGCTATTTTACACTGAGTGGTCAGGGAAAAAGCCTCTCTAATAGCATATCAATTGAACAGAGACTTTAAGGGAATGTGAGGATCTTGCTGTTACTTGGAGAAGGGAAGAAGAAAGAACGATGAATAGGAAGGTCCTGAAGTAAGAGCCTGCCAGAATGTTGAAGAACCAAACAGGAGGCCAAAGTAAACAATTTGTAGCTGGAATAGAGTGAGAGGAGGGAGGACAGTAGGAATAAGAGATGGTGCGAGATAGGTAGTGGAGGTAAGAGGCAGTGGATTAGGTAGGGCCTCATAGACCATGACAAGGACATGGGAAGACCATGGAAGAGTGGAATGGTGGCGCGATCCAGTTTAGAAAGGCTAGCTCTTGTTTTTACATTGATGATAGACTCAAGGGGGACAAGACAGCAACAGGAGACCAGTTAGGAGGCTATTGGAATAATTCAGGCAGTGGATGATGGTGGCCTGGCACAGGGATGACAGCAGTGTGAGGTGAGAAGTGTTAAGATTCTGGATGTATTATGAGGGTGGATCTAGTAATAATGGCTGACTGGCTAGATGTATTACATAACAGATAATTATGGCAAGGTTTTTAGCCTGAGGAACCAAAATAAAGAAGCTGAAATCTCTCAGATGGGAAACACTATAGCAGTAGTAGGTATTGGTAGGATTAAGTAGATATATGAATCTGTTGAGACAGTAAGACCCATTAGTCAACTAGCATTTAGTCAGCATTTCCTGTGTAAGAAGCCCTGTAACAGGTGCTCTGAGATTTTGTTAGTAAAGTACTTTTTGTCAGTATTATAAGACAGCCAGGGAACACTGTCTTTAGTTTTACTCGAGTGCTTGTAAAGTTATTTGGGAAATAAGCTGCAGTCTTCCTCATGCATGAGAAGTCCACATTCAGAGTTAATATACATCACTTTTTCTCTTTCCAAAGCCATATTCATTATCTCTGAACTTCAGCTTTAACCAAATCAAATGAAAACTAGTACAAGTTGAGGGGCTGCAACTTTGCTATTTGCTTACTCACAGTGATGCTTTACCATTGCTCCAGTAACTGCCTTAATTGCTTTCTGGAAATAATCCTACCCCATCTGGTGGGATGCTTCTGAAGCGTTAAGTGCTTGAGGAAAAGAGCCTCTGTGCTTTACGGTAAGCACGCTGCTGTCAGGAGCCTCAGTGGCTGTTTGGTACTTCAGTTTGTGCTGCTTCCCAAAGAGCTGAACGGAATGCAATTGTGTCATTTAAATCTAAAGAAGGCATTTGCACGCAGATGATGTTATCTGAAGTCCTAATTTGTGCAAACATTGATCTGTTTTGAGCAGAAAAGAAATCTCCTCTCAGATATGGAGGACTGAGTGCAGATTAATAGTCAGGGGAAAGGACCAAAAAGCACGAGAAGGGTGAACTTTTTTCATTTTAGGATGCTTTATCAGATTTTCTTTCTAGATTTATTTCTGCTCCAATGAGGAATATTCTTTTTGAGCTAAATCCAATTTGTATATAAAAAACACACACCCATATTGATTTCACTCTGGTTTAAAATGGTATTTTTGCAGTGCAAAAATCTAATCAATACAGTCTTATGAGTTGAACTGGTAATGGCAAACATACTAACAGATATTTCATTTCATGGGGCCAAACCTCTGGAAATTGATACTACTGAAAAGGATTACTCATTCACCATTGGGTATAACTTTGTTTACCCAACCATGATATAGGTGTAAAGCAGAAATACAATTATGCTGTGGCCAACACACAAGGGGTTTTTGAATAGGAGAACTTGCCTTCTCCATTCCCCCTAAGGCCCATAGATTGTACAAGCTGGCAGATCAAATAAGGATATTGTGGGAAATCGTTTACGATAAATGAAAAAAAGCTTAATCGGATAGGGTAGAAAATTTGACAGAGTTGTTGAATAAATAAAGGTTTCTAGGACCAACTTTTAAAGATTAAGCTTTTAGAAGAGATAGAGTTGCAGACCCTTGAACCAGGGCTGTTCTTTTCTGTCTTGCATGTATCTAAAGCATTTGTTTTAGGGCAAGACATGCTACAGATTAAATTGTAAGACAATAGCTGCCAGGGGTTCAAATTGCAGCCAACAAGCCTTTTAACATGCATAATCAAAACTATGGCAATACCAAACAAACTGTGTTTCATCATTTCTAGTGGACTTACAGTGGAGAATTAATCAAAAGATATAACCTGGACCGGCTTCTGCCTCATGCTCCTGTAACCCTTGGTTGCCCTCACTGGAGTAAATTGTAGTGGAAACCTACTGTGCTGGAGCACACAAAGGGTTGAGTCTGGGAGAAATAATTCAGCTGGAGTGCAGAAAAAAGCAACATTGTCCCTAAGGACTATAACCCTTGAATGTAAGATTGATGCCTAAAGCCAAGGAAGCATGAAGGTAAGGAAAATGTATGGCTATTGCTGTAAATATATACTCACTGGAGGAGGTAGATACTAAAAATTCAGATAGAGATTTTACCCTGCAATCAGCCAAGGGCAGTCTAGGCAATGAAGATAATGCAAGCAAGTACCAACTCGTGATTATTGTGAGTGCTCAGAAGATAAACAATATTTTTTATAATCAATTTATAAGGAGGCTTTGCTCACAATAGTTCATAGTGGTTTCTAATTCACTGGCCTAATTTAACATAGGAACCAAATCACTGGGGGGGATAGGTAGATACTTTCATTTTGATAACTGGAAAACAAGTCCAGAATAATTTTTCCAAAATTATATAGAATTTTGGCTGTATTATTTTAAAGCATTTCAGAAAACTGACAAAATATAAACTCAAGACATCATCAGACTCTGCTTATACTGCAATGATAGAAAGTGATACTTCAGAAGCAAACAGGGAAAAAATTGTCTTCCATGAAGTATAAATTTACACAGTTCAGAAAGTTGGTATTCACTCTTTATCTTTGCACATACAAAGTCATTAGAAGAGGAACATGAATTTCAAATATCCAAATTTTGCTGCCTTTGGAATCTACTTTGTAACAGTAAGTATCATAATAGGAAAAGCTATGGATTCTTCTTTAATCTTCTGGTCTTTAACAAACTCTATAAAGTGTACTATCATCTAAACTCTTTGATTAAAACGAGTACTGTATTTGTTCCTATTAAGTGTATTTAATCACATTTTAACAGGAATTTTTTTTTTTTTTTTTTTTTTTTTTTTTTTTTTTTTTTTTTTTTTTTTTTTTTTTTTTTTTTTTTTTTTTTTTTTTTTTTTTTTTTTTTTTTTTTTTTTTTTTTTTTTGGTGCCAGGGATTGAACTCAGGGCCTTGTGCTTGCAAGGCAAGCACTATAACCACTGAGCTAAATCCCCGGCCCCCAGGAAATATTTCTTGATGGATCTTTATTCAATGAAATGAATCAGCCCAATTTAGGTATAAAAGCAGCACGCATAAGGGCTGGGACCTCCTTTGCACAAAGTCTTTTCTGATAGTAAGGCATTCATGTAATTGGGAGAGAAATTTTAATAATCTAGTTTTTGTTGTCTTCTTCCTAGATATGTCAGGGGTTACATATGTTTGTAAATATTTATATTGGTTGTAGTTGTGGAAATAATATAATTAAATTATTACTTTTTAATATATAACATAATTTTATCTCCCAAACATTCTTGGAGCACGCAGATTGTTTATTTTTGCCTGATGGAAGAGGAAAAGGGGCTCAAGAAAGTGAGTTAGCTGACTAAAGTCACAGGGCTAGTCAGCAGCAGAGCTGGAACTAAACTTAGGACTCCTAAGTTTCAGATTCTTTCCAATATAACGATGCTTTTGAAAAGGCACTCACTTATACTAGCCAGTATAGATTACATTAGGCAACAAAGGACACTCCCCACTCGAAACATGGCAGTGGCTGGAAACAACAGACATTTATTTGTCATTCACACAACGTGTCTAATATAGTTCCAAAGGCGATGCTCACACCAGCATTTAGGAAACTCAACATGAAGACTTTTAGGGTCTTTCAAGGCATACTAAAAGAATACTGAGATGTGTGCAATGCTCATAAATGCTTCCACTCTGAAATTCAACACATACTCTCTGCTCACATTTCATGGGCCAAAGTAAGTCACAGGGTCATTCCTAATTGCAAAAGAGCATTATGCCTTAAGGGAGAAAACAATTAGAATCTTGGCAAACATTCATATGCAGAGCACTCTTTGCTCAAATGAAATCCTACTCAGAATCCCATTATATAAAATAGATACAAAGGAGTGGCAAGATTCAACTCTTGCTTCTTTGGAAGCTCCTGGGGCACCTTTAAGGCACATCAGGATTTAGAGAACACAGCTCCACATCAACTGCCCCACATATAAATGGAAAGCAGGCATATGAAATAAATACTTTTATACTAAAGATGAGAAGACCAATAATCTCTTTCAGGGTCAGAGGATGAAAGAGAAGCTAAAATGGGAACATATCACAGAATGATCCATTCTTTGTCTCTTATTCTACTCACTAGACTTCATTTCTCCTACTGTGATACAAAAAAAATCCTCAAGAATCTTGTGACTTTTCATGTCACAATGTATTAGGTGCACATAATGTTGCCCATAATGAATGCTAAGTCTCAAGTGCACAGCATGGTTTAATTTCTGAAGGAGGTACACATCTTTAGATTCATTTTGAACTCCACAGCTGCCTCTTACCACTAAGCAACTTGACTTGCGTGCAAGAGTAAATGTTTTAATATAATATGCCTGTAAGTTTTCAGGCTTGCTGAATTCTAAAATATGATTTGTTCAAAAAACAAAATTCTTTTATTGCTTTATGGCTAGAAGGAAAATGATTCTTTTGAATATGACAGAGGCCATTCAGCATCATGGGCTTTTGTAAAGAACATGTTCAATCAAGACAGAAAAATCAAATTTATGTATTTTTCAGGGATGACCATTTAGGCATAGAATAAAAATTATTAGAACAGGGATCTCAAGGTAAGTTTTTGTGTGTGAGTGTGCTGGGGAATAGCAACATCACCTGGAGGAGAACTTTTCAAATTATCTACGTTCAACCTCCTGTTCCGATAATCACCTCAAACTGAGAATCTATAAAGTACTGAAAACAGTCAACTTTACTGACAGGAGGAGCCTGTCATAGCCCTTAGGTGGTGTGGGAAGAATAAAAAGGTTAAACTATATTTGGCTAGATAATATTCTGTATTGTAAACATCTGTGACACTGTTTTCCCTAGGAAGTATTTTTTTTAATTAAAATTTTTTTTCAAGATCATGTATTGGTACATTGTATACATAATGATCACATTCATCAGTTAATTTGTACCTGTACGTGATGTGTCTTGGTTTCCCCCCTCTTCCCCACTCCTCCCTTCTGCTCCCCCCTTCCCTGTTTACAGCAGGTTTATTTACATTTTTCCATTTTTTCCTTTCTCCTTTCTTTCCTTTTTCCCTTCCTTCTTTTCCCCCTTCTCCCTTTCTAGTTCTCCTCTCTTTTGAATATTATCTTCCTTTTATATAATATCTATTATACCTCTTTGTCCTTATTTACGCTTATGGTAGGAATTAAACCAAAAATTCTTCCAACAGTATCACCCAATCCAACTCTGATGATAAAAGGCATGCTAGTATTTTTTTAATGAACAACAAATTCCCATGAGAGAACACATTGCTTGTTGTGCTATGTGTTTGAAATAACACCTGATCATGTAACTATACCCTGAATAAGAACATTTTTGTTCAAGGCCTCTAGGTTGTGGAGGTGAGGGGAGATGAGGACCCATTAACTTAAATGCCCTTCCTGCCTTTCCTTCTATCCTTCTTCCCATGCATCTGTCTACCCACTAATCAACCTATTTATCCACATATCCAACATCCATCCATCCATCCACCCACCCATCCACCTACTTACTTACCTAGCTACTTACCATTGTTTATCTACTGAAACACATTCCTACATCAATTTCATGTTTACATATGAATGCAGAGATTTTAAATGTATAATATCTATCCTGCAATCTATTTTCTTCCCAGTTCTGGAAAGAAAAGAAAATCCACATTCTATCTTATTGATTGAATGTTATTTGTCTTTGCCTTCTACAGTCCGTACCAAGCGAAGAAGGGCCTTGCTCAAAGTTCCATTTTTGCTGTTGAATGAGAGGTACTCTTTGAAATAATGTTACTATAAAAAGATGCTGCCTACTGAGATGATCAACAACTGACATTTGTATAGAACTTTACCCTTTGCAAAGCACTTTCTGATCTAGTATCATAATGACTCAAGCCATGTATATCATCTTAAACTTTTCCTGCTTCTCAGGCCAGAGGTATTATGAGGGAAAAATAGAAATGACCAGGATAAAAAAAAAAATAAGTTGAGAAAATCCAGGGAAGGGTCATTTGCTGATCTCAGTGTACTTGGTTTTAATGTATATATAGACCAAACCTATTCTAGAAACAAAACAAAGGAAGAACAGAGTGGTTTCTCAGGTTGTTTTACATCAACAAACTATTAAAAATCAAGCAAACCATTAAAATGTCCTTGAGAATTTAGAATGAATCCAGGCACTGAGAAATTGGAGATAAAAGTATAATATGGGTCAGGTGTCATAAAGTATCACATTCTTCAAATTATTCTTGTAACCTTTAAATCTGCCCATCTCATCCTCTATTTCATTTCTTTTGCTGCCTGATAATATCTTACCTGATAATATCATCAGAAATTTTCCACAGTGTTTTTTTTTTTTTTTTTCCCTGCAGGTCTATGTGGCTCAAACTTAAAGATAGTGAAAACTCCAAGACAATGTATTATTTCTGATGCTAGCCTTGCCGGCTGGGCAACTAGGGTCTTCTCCTTATCCATTGTAAATGGCCCTGTCTGGTCTGCCTGCAGTCACCCTCTTTTCTTGGGGTGAGAAATTCACAGGTCAATAGTGTAGATCACGTGGAGCTTTCCCCTTGATTCCCAATTAGACCCCCTCCTTGGGTATCTGGGTGCTCAAAATTCCCCCTCTATATGGCTCTGAGACTACTTCCAGGGCCAATACAGGACTCCGTTTGCTCCAAGAGGACTGTTATCAGTACACTGTATGCATGTGTAGGCGTGAAAGGTGACCAAAAGACAATTGTTTTCTGGATCCGGAGCATGGTATGAGGATAGAATTTGGCCGGTGTGGCTAAGTTCATGTGTATGAAGCTTCTCAGAATGTGCAGCAAAGGCAGGTCTTGGAGAAGGTTGCCATGACACAGATAAAAAGTTTTCATTTGTATCTTTGGTCCAGGCTCCCTAAGTGCTAGGGTTAACCCTTAGTGCTCCCTTTATGTTTGTAAGGAATGCGGTCTTATATAAAATCTCTACTGACAACCTAGTGTGTGGAATCTCAAAGTAACCTAGAAAATTAGCCATGACATACAACACTATATGCAAGAAATTAATATATCTGACTTCCAAGAATCTCCATGTTATGCTTGCTGCCCCATGAAAGCAATATCTTATTTCTCTGCTTCTGTATCATGCATATAAAACAAGACTAAACTGAAAAGGAGTGGCTGTTCATGAGGTGGTATACCAGAAACTGACCGCATTTACTTAAACAAGATGAGAGGGTACCCAGATAGCATTTTAGAAATACCAAAATAGTAACTAGAAGGCAGAACCAAGAATAGAGACTGGGAGAAATTGATCATGCCTCAAACTGGAGGAGACTTGTTTGAAAGTAAAATTACGGAAAGGGTATAAATATCATAATTAGTGAAGCTGAAAGGAAAGAAGCAAGAATTGAGGTATGAGATGGCTGAAGCCAAATGATTCAGAATCTAAATCTATAAAATCTGAGCACAAAGTGGGTAATTTGTGTGTCCTGGCTTGCTTAGTGCATTAGGCCAAATGCTCCAGTCTGGGAAGTTATGATAAAAGCAGTTTCAAGAGTAAAACAGGGTCTTCTTTGCTAGGAACAGGCCCAAGATTTAATATCAGTCTGGTAGCTATAAACTACCTAATGTTATGCCTAGAAGCCATCTTCTCAGCAGCATTGTTAATTTCTGTTTCTCCCACAGAAGAAAAAGAAAGAAATGTATCTTGATAATACAGATCTAGGCTCAATCTTTCTTTCTTTTTTTTTTTTTTTTTAACGTGTAGCTTTAGGTATAGAAAGGAAGGCAAAGGCTGCCAAGTAAATGTTGGTTGAGTTAGCATGACATGCGTGGATCAGGGCTGTTCTTGTATAAAAAATGTCTTGGCTTTAAACCCTTAATCGAAAAGCTGTTAAGAGTCAAACTCACTTATTGACAGTCAAGCATGGTCTCAATTATTAAACAGCCTATAGAAGAGAACTGTACTAATTTAAGACAGTATTTATTCGGGATTCTTCATGATTTCGTGAATTTCAGGAAACCACTTATCCTCTGTGGGCTTTGACTTCCTCATCTGTCAAACGGTGATATTATCATCTACTCACAACGTTGGTATGAGTATAATATGTAATAATGACTGGAAAATGGCTTTGAAAAGTGCAATTCCATGCAAAGTAAAGTAACAAATATCTCTAGCCAAAAACTACTTTCATAAAACTAACAATTTATAGGAAGTAAAGTGAGGGAAGAATGATAATACATGAGTTACTTAAATGTTTTTCCTTATATTACTTCCTTTCTTTTTATTTTGCTTATTTTTTAGTAGAGGCATATTTACTGCTATCACAGCTACTTGAGAATTTTTGGATATAGATTAATGTCTATAAAGTTTGGATTAATTCTGTAGGGAAAAGATACGTGTATTAATCATCTATTGGAACCTTGTAGTAAGTATTTTTACATGTTGTACCATTCCACCCTCAAAGTTAGTATTATTATGTTCCTTTACAGATGAGGACATAAATATTCTTTGTGGTGATTACCTGCCAACACTCAGATCTGAAATGGCCTTTTGTAGGTCATTAAAAGAAACTGTTTCAGTGGAAATTACCTAAACTATTTTTAATACTTGTTACCATGATAAGGAAAGAATTAAATCACTGTCTTTATGTGACTTGTGAGATGTTGGCCATGTCTAAATGTTGTCAGTGTGGCACCACCAGCTCAGTCATTTTATTGGCCATCTCAGTGGGTGAACTGACTACACATCTATTCTGATTGATTGAAAAACAACTGGCTATTAATATCATCCAAATCCCTGAATTAACTGCAAAATGGTCAATTCCAGGCTATGTCTAGACTTCTTACATGAAGGAGATGCTGAGTATCTGTTTTCTGTGTCCAGATAAAAGTCAATAGCCTTAAATTAAAACATGTGAAAGACTGATCAGCTGTAAAAGGAAGAGTGGAGGCAGTGTTCTCAATATGCTGTCCTTGTTTCACCTATAATACAATCCTCTGGGCAGCTTGTTAAACGTGGTCATACCCGATTGTCAGCCCAGACTCCTTGTATTAGAATCTTGGGACGAGGAGGGAGGCAGAAATCTGTATGTACAATAAGAATTTCCGTTATTTTTGATGCATGTTGTAAATTAAGGAACACTGCTGCAGAATCTGTCTCCTTGTAGAGCTTTAGGAAGCATATTAACAACTATATGAGTGCTTCTCTTTGTGAGAATGCTATCCCGGAAATAGAGCGCATGGTCTCTACATTGTGGGTCACCTAGAGTATGAATTTTATGAAGGCAGAAATGGGTTTGGAGTTTTTCACCACTGAATTTGTAGCACTTCTGCACAATGTCTGGCAGAGTGATGGGTCAGTGGAAGACCGTCCATAGACAAATGACTTCATATGCATATTCACTACAGAAGTGCCAGAATTCAAAGAACAAAAACAAAACAAGAAAAGAAAATTACTATCCAAGATATTCCTACCTGAAGGGGAGAGTCTTTACAAGGCAATATATTGAGGGTCTTCCCTTTTTTGGTCTCTTGGTATTAAGGAAAAAAAATGCATCTAACAAGGGAAAACAGTCCTTAGAGAGATGAAGAAGCCAGAGAGATTCTCAAAACACGAAGTTTTACTGTGATGATCCTTAGACTAGTCTTATAGTTTTTAGATTTCTTGTTGGAGGTACTAGCTTTGACTGCTGTTACTACTGAGGTGGTAAACTAGTTTCTTTTAAGTAAAAATTAAGGTGCTTGGTATCTTGATATATGTTCCAAGAGTTGTTCCTGAATGGATATCACTAATTTGGAATGACAAATGTGGCTTAAAACAAAAGGATACCGATGGATTTCTAATTGTCCCTTCCTAATTTTCATACCTGACTAGCTTGGACAGTGGCAAGTGGGAGGAAAATGATAGCTATGTAATAAAGGTGGACTTTCCAGAGGTTTATTTTTAAGGTAACTAGAGCTGAAGCGGAGGGGAATTGAGAATTGACTAGCCGTAATACAGAGAGGAAAGGGGGCAGGGGAGAGGTAATATTTCTGACCCTCCTGCCAGTAATATCAAGCAAGAAATGATCAAGTAAAGGTTGGCAGGCTAGCCTCTGCCTTGTAGGTCGCCACACTGTAGCTCTAATACCATTGACATATCCTATCTCTCAAATCAACGAATGACTGCATTAGGCCCTTCTGGTTCAGTCTGGACTAATTCCAAAAGCCTAGGAGTTTCCATCCTGCTGCCCTATGATTTTCACTTTAAATTCCTCTGTGACTTGAATTACGCTTTTCTTCCTGTTATGATGATGATATTTCTTTTTTTCCCAGAAAGGAAACTAGTTCACCAGTTAGTTGTTCCCCTGAGTTCTCTTACAGTTTATAAGAAATACTAAAATTCCTGGACAAAAGTTTATAACTTCACCGGAAGAGGAAAGAGGCCATTAATGAAATGAGAGGATTTAATAATTAAGAAAAGTGGATACCTGGACTCCTTTCATAATCATAAGGATCCTTAATAACTCTGCCTCTCCCTTTGTGTCATCACAGGAAAGTAAACATACACACGCAGGGAATTCTGAAATCTCGGTATTTCTTTTCTTTCTTTCTTTTTTTTTTTTAAATCTCGGTATTTCTAACTCAGTGGCATCCAAACTTCTTTATCCGATGGAACTATTCCCATTCTGGGAAATTCTGTGATTTTTTTTCCCATTCTACCCTTCATTCTGTGCACTTATTTTGAGAGATACTGTCATGTTGTTTGGACCAGGATGAGGCTATTTGCAATATATTGGGTAATCCATCATATCGCTACTGATTATCATACTCCAAATGCTTAGGTACACTTGGGCTGGTTCCTAGATTTTTCTGTCCTATTTCATGATCCATCTTTTCAGGCATTAATACCAACTTGTTTCATTTACTTGAACTTTGGAACACATTTTGACAACAGGTAGGTCAAGGCCTCATTCATTACTCAGTACAGTTTTATATTTCTCTTCACAGTTCTACACAGGATGTGGTTGCTACCCCTAAGAATTTTACTGTTTTGCTTATTTAAGTATTTTTTTTTCCATTGTATTATCTGCCTCCCTCTGCAACTCTGGGGTCACAACCTTTACCAATATTGACATAATCCATTTTCCTTGTCAAAAGCCAGAAGCATCTATTTCAATCAGTTGTTTCCATTTATATACACTGTGTTAAATATCTTCTTTCTAATTTTTCTTTGTGCTTGTCTTTAATTACATGCTATTATAAGTAATTAAAAATACATCCATATTATAAACATTTTCTTTTTCTCTGTGGGTAAAATAAAAATCAGACTTGAGATGCCAATCATAGTTATAGTTCCTTCTCAAGTGGGGAACCACTCTGTTTGATAAATATTCTTTCTGGACACCTTTCTACACATTTACATTTATTTACATACACAGAGATACATAACAATGTTGTGTGTACATTTTAATTTGAGTGATATAATATTGCATAATTTTCTTCTAGAACTGAAAAAAATCTCTCCCAGATATGATGTTAATTTACCTTTCAGACTCTTATATATCATGCCATCATAGTCTGGATTTGTTCTATATTTCCATCTTTTACAAATGGATATTTAGGTTGTTTCTAGGCTTTTTTCTTTAATTGCCTTTTTGTGCACATATGTCAATGTTTCTCTAAAATATTACTTAGAAATGGAATTAATGGGATAAAGGCTATAAATGTTTTAAATTTGAATAGTTACTGATAAAAAACCAATTTATACAACTGAACTCAAAGTAAGAGAATACTTGTTCCTCCATACCCTTGGCCAGCATGTAAATATGATGAGTAAAAAGTCACTTTTTGGCTTGTCTTTCTCTGATAACTGGTGAAGTGAACATCTTTTCCAGTTGTTTTCTTAGACTACCAAAATAGGTTTGAACAGATTTCAGAATGGCTCATACTAAAAGATAAAATGTCCAGAGTCTAGAGTTACACTTTGTACCCTGTAGCCACAGACTATATGATACAAACAAGAGACTTGAAGTGACCAGACAACACTTTTGGATTATAAGATTGCCTAGTTTCTTCCTGTATCTTTATAGGTAGATGAAAAGTTGTTACTCATACCTCTAAAAAGAAAATGCTGCTGTTTGCCATCATAAACTATTCTAATTTTTGAATTATTTTCTCCCTTAATGAAATTATTCTATCTAGCCAAACTTGATTTCTCTGTATTATACTTTCTTCTTTTTATTCTATTTTTAGGAGGTTGGAGAAAAACTGGTCACTATCCCTTAACTGAACACTTTTTAGGTATTAGAAGGCTTTTACCAAATCTCTTTGGAATTCTCTTTTCTCTGAATGAATGCAGATCTTAACTTGTCCTCAAGGATCCTCTAAGTTTGTAATTCAAAAAAAAAAAAAAGAGGAAAGGCGCAAAAACTTTTCTCAGTTTAGCAAAAACTGCTGTTATTTTGGCATCTTTCCTTCAATTCTGTATTCTACACAATTTGTTGTGATCTTAGGTATGCATTTCAGCTTAGTTTTTAGACTCTCCATATTTTAAGCACTTTCTAATATAAATTGAAAATTACCTGAGAACACTTACAATGGCTACAGAGCTTTCCAGAATGCACCCTAATTTATGTGATTATCCTGATACTGTTGTGCATTTAAGTTGTGGGTGATTTATTTCTAATTTGAATAATTACCGTGACTAGCCAAATTGCCAAATTGCTGTCGAGAATGACTATATGGATCCTATACCTTGTTGTTACAAGGCATAGGATCAAGCACATAGCAAGTGCTTAATATATGAGTCTTTCTTCATACAGAATGTGAGTCAAGTTCTCTCCATGGCTGAAATCACTGTTCTTTTCTTATGGACATAATTATATGTACAACTATGGTCACAACCAAACAATGTATGAAATATAACCACAGTGTCACTAAAGAAAAAATAATAGAAATAATTACCCAGAAGGAGCATATAGATATAATCTAGCCATTCCATTTGACAAGGAGTTACCAGAGACTCAAGGACATAGGAGAATAAGAATCGAACAGAATTACAGACATCTGTACTAATGGTCACTGCGTTCAATCTGTATGATAGAGAAAGCCAAAGAGTGTTGGAAAAGATTTCACCTTGTAATACGGAGGTACTGGAGAGGAATGTTTTTAGCATGGAGATATTTCAGATTTTTAAGTATTTGGGTCTGATGTTAAAAAAGGAGAAACCCTTTGTGCAATCCAATTTACACCTGTGAATAGTTTGAATAAGTGAAGGATCCAAGCAGTAGAGGATGCACTTTTGGTTATTTGTTTTGTAATTTCAAGTATTTATAATGATACTTGTTATTTTATTTTATCCTACTAGCATTTGGGTTATGTATGGTATGTTGGGATTATTTCCCTCGTCTAAGTGAATGAACTAACATTAGTTAAATAAATAGCTACGTGTATCAGAAAGTATTTTTAGATCATTTTTCACTATACTGCTGGAATCAGAACCACTTCCCAGATAATTACAATTCCCTTTCCTCCTAAATTCAGTTAAACTCAAAATATTATGCTGAATAGCATGAAAATATTACATTTATAAATGGAATACCGGGAACTTCATACAATTCAGTCTACTATTAGAGGTGGAGAAAGAGCAGGACATGTACAGCCCGAACAGTTCTTCCAGTCTAGTGTCACCAGGTCCCTTCACACAGAGCTCACAGGGTCATATTGTCAAATGATAAAAGGTTTTCACATTCTTTGCTGAGTGAAGCGCTCCTACCGGTATGTAACAGGAGGAAAAGAAAGACTGAAATTGGGAAACAAAACAGAGTAGCAAATCTTGGGCACAATTCAGCCTTCAAGAATATTTTAACTAGCGTATGTTTTCTTTTCATTGACAATCCTTGCCCTTGCCAAATGAGGATGACTGACACCCTTAATTTGTAATTTCCTAGATTTCAAGAGTTTTTTTTCTTTTTGATTGCTATATAATGGTTTACCTAATTATTTTTTCAAGTTGCAATTTTTGGTGTTTAATTTCAAAATCAATTTAAGATGCCTCAAGCTCCATTAATACACTGGTGATATTGCTTCACTCATTTTCTAGCAAAGCACTTACTTTAAAAATGCATCACTCTAATGATTTTAAATTACTCTACAGTGCACATACCAATTTACAACTATTACAAAATCTTACATTTTTCCCAAAGCACTTCAGTTTTAAAGATGTTTTGTATTTCAAGATAGAACAAAAGTTAACTTTTAAAAGGGCAAGAATACAATCCTCTGATCTTTCTGACATAGAATTTAACCTAGTTAAATAAAAACTTAAGTGTTCAATTGGCATATAAAATCAGCTTAGATTATTATAAAATAATTTCCTCTTTATTCAAACTAATGATAATACTTTTTATAAATGAATACCCACTCGCTGTGTTTATATGCCAGCACAGAGATATATGAGTATATGCTTTCATGTGTAAATACGCACGGGTGCATGTGAGTGGACAAGTGTGTGAGTATATGCATGAGTGTTCAATATGCAGTTACATATATGAGTGATTGTGTGACAGTGTGAATGTTGAGTGTGCCAGATTCTGAGAATATGTGTGCAAATGAGTGTGTTTAAGAGTGTGTGCATGAGTGTGTTTAGGTGTTTCTGTGTTCATATGACTGTGACAGTATGTTTGTATAAGAACATGTATTTTTCTGGTTTAAATATAGGCTTGCAAATGAAATGTTACTTGGACTTTTATATGGGCAGTCATTAGAGTGTGCACTATGAGTGTGTACTGGAATGGAGGAAATGCTCCCTTGATTGCATTCTTTAACACATGTAGGTGATACTTGCATTAGAGAAACACATAATTTATAGCATGCTTGAAAACTGCAGGGAAAAATAGCTATATTCAAATTTTGCCCCAAGATTTTGCACCTGGTTATATCAGTTTAATAGATGTAAATCAGCTTCCAAAGTTGAGAAACCTTCCTTCCTCATCACTTTAATAAAATTTTTTTGATTACTTTATTCTCTCAGGATTCCTCATTCACAGTGACACATGCCACTCTCAGAGCAACTGAGGATACTGTGGGATTAATATTTAAAATACTGTAATTACCATCCATTTTCCCCCAGACCACCCTTGAAGTTGCAGAGGGCACCAGGCACATTTCTGAGACCAGGCTGATGATCATTCACTGACAGATTTCTTTTTTGTTAAAGAGTGCTGCTCTAGAAGTTAGAACGGAAAGCCCCATGGGCCAAAGCTATCATACAATGAGTGCTAGATTCAGGGCTAGAATCTCTACCTACATTATCTCACTTGATCTTGGCCTCAGCCTTACAAGGTAGTATTATTTCTGTGCAGAGAGGTGCCCCGGTGGCTCAGACAGGTTAAATGAGTTGCCTAAGGGCACACAGCTAATTAGAGGCGAGGCTGGCATCAGACTGATGTCTATCTCGCTCTATAACTGTGTTCTTCGCATTGTACCAGCTTGAATATTTTTGAATGAATATGAAGAGATGACCTTTCTAGAAATTATATCTTCCCTTACTGGGCACAGGGTTTATTTGCCTGCCTGCTACTCTCTGCCTCTCAGTTGCCTTTTTAAAAAATGCCTAAAAACTTGATTAATATCAAGTTCATATCTGCATTAGAGGCAATGAATTAATTCATGAACCATACTTCCTGCGCTAAGCCTCATTGCGTACTTATTTTAAAGTATGTTGGCTTGATTAATCTCATTACTGTTTGTGTAACATGTACTATTTATTCAATAACTATTATGTGCTAGAAGTTTTATACATAGTACAACCATTTTACAAATAGGGTAGGGAATGTTCCTGAAAATATATTACCAGAAGCAACTGATGCTATATTTCTGTTAAGAGTCATGGATAAGATTCCTTGGCAAGATCTGAGTAGACTAATGGATGTGATGGAGCCTCAGTTTCTTTATTTGTAAAATAGGGGCAATGATGCTCTTTCTGTAGGAGTTACACAGGTGAGAGACAATATCCATAAAACACTTCGAATACAACAGCTAGTTGGTACATGATAGCTTTAATAAGAGCCATTACAATTTATGATAAGTTTGCACTTTGTCATTAAATAAACTTAGCTTCAAGAGCTCTACCTCTGTGTGATTCAAAGCAGCTGAATATCTCTAAGTTTCCATTTCCTTTAAAACATAAGGGTAGTATGTTATAGCATCTTTCCCCAATGTGTATTGCAACAAACACTACTATCTCCTTAAAATAGGAAGAATTGTGAGGCAACAACTGCCAGTTCCTGATCAAAGACTTGTAGAAACCTCTGGTAGAAAGATTTCTTTATGTGGGCCTTTTTTGGGGTGTGTGTGTGTGTGTGTGTGTGTGTGTGTGTGTGTGTGTGTGTTGGGGATCAAACTCAGGGCCTTGTGCTTGCTAGGCAAGCACTCTACCCCTTGAGCTAAATCCTCAACCCTTGATGTGGGTCTTTTAAAGAGCTTATGATATGAGAATGTGCTTTGAGAATTTTTGAGAGGGAGCCAACATCTTTAGTATTTTTCTCTTTTCCTCCTACTACAGAACATTTTATATTTGTTTATGCTATTTTGTAGCAAAACAGTTATATGGACAATAAATTTGAAATATGAACTTGTCATAAAGATTAAATGGATAATATTTGTAAACCATATATATAGTGAGAGCTCAATAAATCCAACATTATTATTATTGTTATCATAATCATTAAAGTCATTAAGATGGACTAATAAGAATACTAGGTTCAAGAAGTCTATTATCATATCTATCATAGTGACTGCAGTTAATAACAGTGTGTTGTATAATTGGGAATTGTTAAGAATTCTCACCATTAAAAAAATCATAAGAGTATGAGGTAACATATGTTTACAATAGCTTGAATTTCCCATTTCCCAATGTATTTGTATGTCAAAATATGTTATGTATCATGTGTATACATATATAAATTTTATGTGCATATACATACACACACATACGATGTGCATATATGTATATACACACACATATTTGTCAGTTAAAATTACTTAAATTAAAAATAATCCTCACCACAGTGTAAAAGATATGGGCCAGAAAATGCCAGTTTAATATACTCCAAGAAACAGAGATCCACAATATCCAGAGGATTTTGTTGGCTAGATTGGCATGAGCTAGTCAAACAGAGGTAGAAGTTTCTGCAGATATTATACTACATAATAATTCCACTGAGTGTACTTATTTAGATTAAAAAGATTTCTTAGAGTTGCCAATATTTTCCTTCGATGACTAAGATTTTTCTGAAATATCCTAGGTTGGAATTTCACAGGTAAGCATTCTGTTATTGTGCTGTATTTTCTCATTGCTTTTAAGGTGCTCATAAGACTTAGTTTTTAGCAGGTATCTCCTCATAAATGAGAGTTTTGCCTCTTTCCCTCTGCACTTCTCAAATAAAGAAAAACTAGTTAAAACTTTTCAGATGTGAGGTGGACTGCTGCTGAATGCCTGACTTACACAACTGGACTATCTTCCTTTTGGTCCTGATTCAGTTCCTCAGCAATCTGGAAATAATTTCTCTTTACCTTTGTATATCTCCCATCAAGGTACACACAGTCGGCATATATATGTGTGTGTGTGTATGGTCCTTTCAAAATTATCTTTAAAATTTATCTATTTTCTGATCCTTATGGTACAGTTAATCATATTTTAAGAACAGAATTGGATTTATCTCAGAGTTAAGTCCATTTAGGGAAAGCTTATTGTTTAAAAAAAACACACCTCAGATCTAATATAATGTTTTGGTATCTGAATGTAGTTGTTGCTTCCCATAAAGAGGTCAGGTACTATCGCAGTTACACAAGGCATGAATTTGGAGAATGAGGTCATGGCAACCCAGATACCACCTGACAACTTGGTGATCCCAAACTGCCTTTGTGTCCTTAGTAATTCTTCCTTATAGAGTACACTTGATTTTTTTTTAATACTCAAGCTAAATAAAACATCTGAAGAATATTTCATGGCCTGAGAGTCATTCAAGGACTCTCCTGAAGGTTGAGTTATAATTCTTGCCAGTTCATATATTGTTATTATCTCTATAAGTTTTCTCATCTGTCTAGAGCGTGTCTAGCTCATTTTATGACATAAAAACTCCATCTAAGTTGTAATCTTATTACTTTACTATACATTTTACCTAAAGCATATGCTAGATTCTTCCTTGAGACATAGCCTGGGTTTCTTTGGCCTATATCTGTACAGGAAAAAGATTATTGGTAGGGATTTAATTCTACTATTGTCCCACATTTGTATTTTTATCGTCTTATGCAAGACTCTGAGTGTTATTGATTTGATATTTCTTTTGTCTTAAGAAATATAAACATAAGCATCCTTTTATACTTCCTTGATATAATTTTGTTGTTATAAATTGAAAGTAGATTTAACAATGATTACTTCTGATATCATTGCTGAAAAGGATTTCTGGCCAATTAATTAAAATCTAATTCAATTTGGAAGATACACGTGGCTATATTCCCCAGGTTAAAATTTAATACTGGCATATGCTAAACTAGTGCTGTCCAATAGAGGTATAATGTGAAGTTCAATTATGAACCACTATTATATATTTAAAAATTTCTAGTAGCCACATTAAAAAGTAAAACAAAAAGTGATATAATTAATTTAAAAATGATATTTTATTTAATACAATATATCCAGGATATCATTTTAACATGTGATAGAAAAATTAAAAAAGGGACACTTTAATTTATGTAAAAGTTTCGAGGAACATCCTTAGGAGAAACATTTCACTGATTTCAATGAAAATAAAATCTTTATTTTCATTTGTCTTTATCTTAAAATCACAGTGAATCACATAACTGATTATACTGTTGTTTTGTGTTGGTTGGAGGGAGCTTGGAAGCTAGGGTGAAATTACATGTTGACTGTGCATACGGCTTCCTTAAATAAAGAACACATTTCTTGACTTTATTTACAACTATGTATTTTCACATGACCAAGTTATTGTGAATTTCTGACAATTTTCAAAACATTCTAATTGCTATGGAAAATATTTTGGGATCTTTCCCTGTATATACTCATTGCCAGCTTTCCAGATATTCAGTGGAAATGTTAACAATGGAAAAATAACATCTGCTGAATTTGAATGAGATTCTCTGAATGGTATATTGGACAAAACATTGGAATGGGATGAAAAAAGAATTAAGATGTGTTATGTACATGTACCAACTCCCCATGATGAATGTAATCATTATGTACTGCAAACATGTACTAATAAAAATAAAAATTGAGTGAAGAAAGGAAGGGAGGGAGGGAGAGAGGAAGGCACAAAAGGAGAGAGGAAGGAAGGAAGGCAGGGAGGGAGGAAAGGAGGAAGTGAGGGAGGAAGAAAAGGAAGAAAGCCAGCCAGCCAATTTTTAAGAGCAGAAGTGTTGTTCAGCTTTTCATCAGTGCAATACTTGAGATGATTAACTTGTTTTAGTTTTCTGTTGAGATGGGAAAATACCTGAGAAAACCAACTCAAAAAAACAGAAATCATAAGACTTGTTTTTCATATAAAGTATGTGCCATGAGCTGTATGACTGTGCGTAAGGCATTCAAGGTTTTGAGGATTCAGTTTCCTCATCTATATATGTAGGAGGGAAATTAGGTGATGTTTAAAATCTTATCTAGTACCAATATTCCAAGATTGTGCCAATAAGCCTGTCAAAGAGGAAATGAACAAAGAAAGACTATTAGGAAAAAAAAAGTAGACAATAGTATTTCAAGTGCCTGAACTTTCAGTGAATGACAAGCAGAATTCAATTTTGAAAATGAATGAGCCTAGCAGAAAAGTGTAGGAGGCTTCCTTTGATTGTTGAAACTGCCTACTCTTGGCTCCATTGTTAACCTCACTACTTTGACTGCTGTGGCTTCAAAACTATCTTTCAAACAATCTTCTCAGAATGTTCTTCCAGTGCATGTTAACAGAACAGTTTTCGTACCATCCAATAGGCTCTTCTAGGTTTGATGAACTCTAATACATTTACCCACAGTATAGTAGAATAAACTCTTGATTTAAGTAGAACACACAAGTTTTTTTCTCTATTTAGAGTAAAGTAAATTCTAATTACTAAAAATAAATTGAAATCTGAATTTAGCTTAAAAGGACAATTTGAAGATGTGTAAGTCGTGAGCCAAGGTGGGTGATGTGCCCAAGCTATGTGGTTAGTTAAAGCTCTGTCGGGACATTTGGGGCCATCTGTGGATCTGGGTGACCTAGAGTTTTGATGAGGGTTAGAGTAAATAAGAGATGTTTAGCTAAACTTTGGGCCTGAAGAGGATCAAGGGCAACAGGGACAAGACAGGGGGCATCACAATCCCCGACCTGAAACTATACTATAAACCTTCTGTGATAAAAACAGCATGGTACTGGCATGAAGACAGACCCGAGGATCAATGGAATAGGCTAGAAGACACAGAAACAACTCCAAACACACTCAAATACCTCATCTTCAACAAAGGAGCCAAACACCTTCACTGGAAGAGAGACAGCCTCTTTAATAAATGGTGCTGGAAAAACTGGCTTGCCACATGCCGAAAACTAAAACTAGATACATGTCTCTCACCATGTACTAAACTAAAATCGAAGTGGATCAAAGATCTAAGCATTAAAACAGAAACACTAAATCTACTGGAGAATAGAACAGGAAGAACTCTCGAAGACATAAGGGTAGGAAAAAAATTTATGAACAGAACCCAGACTGCATGGGATATAACACAGAATCAGCACTTGGGACCACATCCTATTAAAAGCCTTTTGTACAGCAAAAGAAATCACCAATAAAGTGGGGCAAAAACCCACAGAGTGGGAAAATAGTTTTGCCAGCTGTCCCTCAGATAAAGGTCTAACATCTACAATTTATAAAGGTCAAAAAAATCAAACCTCCCGAATTTAAAGACCCAATCCAAAAATGGGCATCTGAAATGAATAAACATTTCTCAGAAAAAGAAATAAAAATAGCAAATAAATATATGAAAAAGTGTTCAACATCACTGGTCATTCGAGAGATGCAAATCAAAACAACGCTAAGATTCCATCTCACTCCAGAAAGAACAGCTATTATCAAGAAATCAACCAATAACAAATGCTGGCAGGCTGCGGGGAAAAAGGGAGCCTCCTCCACTGTTGGTGGGAATGTAGACTGGTGTAACCACTGTGGAAATCAGTGTGGAGATTCATCAGAATACTTCAACTAGAGCTTCCATTTGACACAGCTATTCCTCTTCTTGGTATCTTCCCAGAAGAATTAAAATCATCATACCGCAGTGATATATGCACAGCCATGTTCATAGCAATACTATTTGTAATTGCTACATCTTGGAAACAACCTAAATGCCCAACAACCAATGACTGGCTAAAGAAGATGTGATTTTTCTACACAATGGAGTACTACTCTGCCATAAACAAGGATAAACTAGAGATATTTGTATGTAAATGGATGCATCTTGGGAGCATACTCATACAAGTGAAATAAATCAGACATTCATGAATACACATCAAATTGTTTCTCTGATATGAGAAACCATAAGTGTCAATAAAGACACAGAGGCATAATAGATTTATGCAAAAAAAAAAGATAGTATTCAAAAGAGAGGAGAAGTAGATAAAGAGAAAGGGGAAAAGAAGGAAGGGAAATAGAAAAGAAAGGAGAAAAGGAAAAATGTTAAAATGTAAATATACCTGCAGTAAATAGGGAAGGGAGGGTAGGGAAAGAGGGGGGAAAACTAAGGTATATCATGTACAGGTACAAATTAACTATGATGAATGTGATCACTATGTATACAATGCAGCAATACATGTTCTTGGTAAATAAAATTAAAAAAATCAATTGAATCATAAATTAACTAAGACATTGAAGACACTTAAAATAACTGACATTTATTGAGAACTCATAATTTTTCATGTACAATGGTGATTATCTTATATAGATCAAAATTGATCTTCAAAGTGTGTGTTCAGCACTATCATTCATCCCATATTCCATACATTAGAATACTGCTTTTGGAAGACTAGATTTAAAAAGCTTGTGTTTTTCAGTGTCTAAATTTGAACCCAGGCAGTCTACATTTACAACTGTGGCTTTAACTCTATTTCAGAATGTATATAGGCTTTGCTATAACAAGATCAACGGTTCTTCAAAATATATGACTGTATTTGTGCCCTCAGCAATAAAAATGCTGTATGACAACTTAGACTGATATTTTTGGGAAAATAAATATTTAACAGTGAAAGAATCTGGAGACAATAGAGATAGAGGATTCAACAGCTGGATTGTACAAATTGTAAAATAAACCAACATAATATTTTAATTACAAAAAAATCTAGAAGAAAATGTGCTATTAAAAAAAAAAGAAAATGTGCTATGAAGAGACAGATGAGAAGAAGAAAATTACCTCTTTCAGGTTTGGATCTATAAGGATGTTTAAATAATGAACCTCTCCTGAGATGTCATGCCTAGTGTCAATGAGTATGGGGCCTGAATTTATACTTTGTTTGCCCCTAGAAACTGTAACCTAAGATTTTTTATTTAAAGTGTGCCTTAATTTTTTTTTAATCACAGGCAAGTTTCTGATAGAAATAAATGTAAATCTTCCCCAGAGGAATACTTTCTTCACACAGACTTAGAATTCCAAGCTATTTGATTTCACAATAAAAAAAGAACAATGCAAATCAATGTCTACAGGTTGAGAGAAACAATAAACCATAGACCCAGACTCACATATACTATCTATGCTATATGTCAGATACAGTATATAAAATAAACATGTCTAGTATATCTGAAAGAAAAGTAACCAAGAACAGAATTAAGGAACTAAGAATAGTAGAAAATAATGAGCATATTTTAAAAAAACCTAAACAAATTCTTTAGAAACAAAAAAGTAATTACTGAAACTAAATATTCAACAGAAGATTTAAACAACACAATAAACACAACCAAAGAGAGGTTTAGTGTGTTAGATGGGTAATATGAAGAAATTATCTATAAAATAACCCAAATAAGTTAAAAAAAAAAACCCAAAAACAAAAACAAAAAAAGAAGCAAAAGACATGGAGGTTAGAGTGGAATGATTGAAGGGATTCCCAAAAAGTGATAATATTGAATGGAGGAAAAAGATTCAAAATTATAAAAACTGAAAAATTTCTATAATATATGAAACACATGAGTCCTCAAGCTTAGCACGTCCCAAAGGAGACAAAAATTAATTCCCAGTGACCTTCTAGAAAGGTCTGTTGGTTTGAAGTCTGAAACATGCACAATAAAGTAACTTGCCCTGCCTCTCACAGTGTAAAATGAAAAAAAAAAATTACCTACCTTTCTTACACCTCAGGGCATTGCTACAGTAAGAAAAATCTATTGGCTAGAAAATATTTGTTGCTGGATATTTTACTGGAAAATATTTTGTTTTTGCATATGTGGTAGCAATAGCACAAACCAAATTCTTTACAGTACACACAAGTACACATTCAGTCTCTATAAATTTGACCTTATCAGGTTTCTAAGTGAAAATTCATTGTCTTTAGTCTTTATTAAAGAACTAATCTCTGTACTTTACATCCTTCTTGCCATTCTTTCCAATCATTCAAAGGACTATGCATGTAAATCAAATTGCTGGAGCAGTACTATATCTATTTTTGTATCACCAAAGCTCAATTTGCACTTGCAATTCTATTTATGACCCTGTAGTAAGATCATGGTGATGAAATGAAGGAAATGGGTCTGTAAATATTTGGAGAATAAATCACAATCCTCAGATAAATGGAGGCCATTTTTATTATAGGAATAATATTATTTAGCTTACTTTGGGAAGGGCACATGGTTCCCTTCTACATCTGCAATCATCTGATTAGGTACACAAGATTGGGACAATTTCCTCTGCCTGGTCCTACATCCTGTCCATTGATTTTACACAATTGAATCCTGGCTTCCTTCCATTTCTCTCAGCAACCTGCACCATATAACCTTTCCATCTCTGCCTTCACTGTCAGAAGACTGCTATGGCAGCAGGGAAAACTGAAGTTTGGCATCCAGGTTGCCTCTCTCCCTGTAGGATCTCAACTTCAGGGAAAATACACCTTTTATACACATTCTTTCTGGATCTATGGTCACTTCATGTAGCTAAGCATGAATTGAGAAAAATTCCAAGAAGCAAATGAACACAGAATTCAGGAAAAGAGCTTGAGTAAGTGAGGGGAATGCATTTAATAGTGAAACACAAGTTTTGCCCATTTTCTTTTGATATTCCTATTGGTTTGTCCAAATGCATCACTTATTATACTGTCCTTTAGCCACGTAAATAAGTACGCATCGTAACACATAATCTTACATTTTCTTGCTTCACAATTCCACCTTATTTAGATATTTCCCTGGTTTGAGAACGAATTTTAAAGCTTTAATGTCTTGAAATAGTCAGTAGAGTTAGCTCAGATTTACAGAGAGGCATCTGTAAATTTACCTGTTACTTAAAGCTTGTCAAGTTATCAAAAGTTTCACTGTATTTTTGCATTGCTGCCTGCTAATAATGGCATAACAGGTGTGGCTTTTATTGTCTCAGAACAAAATGTAAAAGATGTCCTTTGAAAGTATTGTATAGTTTGTGTACTTTAAATCACCTCACAATATATGCAATCCTGGGACATTAAATGAGCTCGTTTACAAAAAATAAGAAACTTTAAAATCTGAGAATATTTTCAGTTAATCAAAAAAAATTCTTGGGGGTGACAAACCATATTTGAGTAGGATGCGTTGCTAAGAAATCGTAACAGTATGAATTTTTTCTATTTCATATCTACCTACCAAAGATATTTCTGTAGATTCAGACATAGACAATTAATTTGATTAGAATTATCTTTAGGATGCTTTTCAAGTATCACCAATGAACTTCACTTATTTCAATAATTTAGTTAATGTTTTGACCTCACTTTAGTTTTAAATGGTATAGCTACCATTTTTCAAGTAAAAGTTTTTTATTTAACCTAGCAAATCAGTCACTTTAGTTTATCTTTTATGTTTCACTGAGTAGAAAAGGAATTGTTTTAAAGAACATTCAAGTACAAGCCATTATATCTTGAATATCAAGTTAAATATAATTAATCCTACATATGAATTAGTCATAGGCCTTTTGTCCTTTTACACTAAATAATACTGTAACACTCCCTCCCCCGTTGTGTTTCAATGACTAGTTGTCTGTATCTGAGCTTTTATTTAAATCCAGGGAGTCTGTAGCATTATGATATACTAATACTGTTGCTAACTAATAGAAAAATTTTACTTCTGAGAATTATCCATGGTCCAGAGCTATAGAGGGGAAAAGACTTGCAACTCTAGGTTTCTAATTTGGTTACATTTGTGATTTTTCTATTGAGGAGGATAAATTCTGGTTACCTTGTATGTGAAGGGATTTTTTTCTGTCAGAGGCATGACCAATGGCTACATAGTCATTTAAATAGCATGTGCATTACGTTTTAAACAAAACTTCCTTGTCAAATTGAATGTGTGACTTTGTTATAATTGTGATATGTGAAGGAAATAAACACTGTACACACATGAGCCACTTTAAAAAGCCTAATCCATTTCTGGAAATTGTAGGGAAGTAATGCTAGACATAGAATCAGATGAAAATCTTTTGATTATTGGCACTTTCAATAAAGGAGGAAGCTAATAATGTTTTTAAAGCATATGATGCTTGTATAATCAAGGAAAATTTCCCTAGCAGCAATAATTATATGGCTCTCTTACAACTTCCTCCTCTAATTATCTCTTTTATTCGTAGTTGCATATCACCATTCATTAGGGAACACTTAAAATGTAATGCGACATTATTATAATGAAGATATATATACACACATTTATGTTTGTGTATGTATATCTACATATATAGAGGGAAATCCTCAAATAACATGGTCTATATATCAAGGTATGGATGTCCTTACAATGAGAACAAAGCTATTTTCAATTAATATTTTCTCAACATAAACGTTATAGAGTTCAGAGAGTTTATGGACTGCATCCATGAACCATTCAGAATCAGTGTGAATAGTCCAATATACGGAATCGAGACTCATAGATCTCAGTGTTGGACAGGACCTCAAGGGTCTTTTGGCTAATCTTCTACTATTTCATAAATAGTAAGTTTGAGTGAGCTACTCAAAACCACTCTGCTGTGAATATATGTGTGTACACCCACAAACACAGACACATACACACACCATACCGTCGTCTCTCTCATGATCAAAATGGACATATGTTATAGAATGGCATAAAAACAGTATCTTAAGAACAAAACTTCAGACAATTTCAGCAAATAACCCTTCTTGGATAGAGTACATAGAGATAGTGCTTCAAGTGATTTCTACTGTGTTGCATATAGTGTGTTCAGAAACACCTCTGAAACTAATGTTTCAAATCTCTCTTGCTGATTAGTTCACTTCCAAGACACATTACAATAAGAAGAGATATTAGTAGAGAAATGCCAAGAGTTGTCTTCTCAATGGAAATGGATTCCTTCCATGATTGGCTGTTGTTTACAAGAAACAACAGAGGGAATAGCTCACAAGAAGTTTTATCAAGAAGAAAAGAGTTCAAAGTCCTAAACGTCAATTTTATGCTCCCCCCCATCAGATGCAATGTGACAAAGAGAAGAGATTTTACGAAGGAAATACAGAGGATACATTTTGTAATGCTGATCTCAGATGCTAGGGCCAATACTCTTAGAATGGGCTAATTGTATTACTGAGATGTTACATGAAGGAGTTATGTTTTAAGGTAGCATGATTTGACCCATGGTATATTCAAATCTAAACCATGATATAACAAGCTTTTGTTGTATTCCTCTTAAGATATATTTAAAGATGAATGAGTTAACCTTTGTCAAGTGCCATGAGAGTATCAGGTTAATAAAGTCTCTATCAAGAAGCAATTTAGGGATGCTAATAATACTCAATGTACGGTATATAGAAAAACAGACTGAAATCAGTAAACCACTCATGAAGCTCCTCTTGGTAATAAAGAAACACAGATAACGTGCTAACAGTCAAGCTTCCTGTGCTTAGAGGAAGAAAATGGTCAATGGCAAAAAGTGTACCCACCTTTGAAATAGCATGATCCATTTTGAGAATCATGTTAAATTGCTTCCTGCACTGAGCACACTCAATTAAAAGTCTATGCAGTGAGAGCATATCGATGGTTAAATATGCTATGTGGGAACAACCTTTTAGGAGCTTAAAAGTCACAGAAGGACTATTCCTACTGTGTCACTGGCGATTTGGAAGGCATTTCCTTTCCCTATTTTTCAATTTGGTGGTTTTATTAGGATTTTTTTTTTTTTTCTGAGAAGCTGCTGAGTTTGTGAACATGGTTGTCTACCCTTTTACTTTTGTGAGTAAGAGGCGCTTCTAATGAGCTTTTTCCATTAGGTCCAGAATGGATGAACATGGCTTTGGTTCAGGATTTCTGGACAAAAATATGTGATTCTTACACTTGGTATGAGAGGCCCTTCATCTCCTTTTTAGTAAGGTAGATTTTTCACTTGACTTCTCTCTTTGTCAAACTTCTTTCCTCCTTTGGGAAAGATGAGGATGAACAGCTGAAAAGCACACTAGAGACAGCATGAAATCATCGGACCTGCTTTCTACCTGCAGGTTTGCCACTAGCTACATCTATGACCTTGAACCAGTAATTGAACCTCTCTGTTTCTCAGGTTCCTCATGGTTTAAAAATATCTATTTCTTGTTTATTATTTGCCATCTGTCTCTCTCTGATGAACTGTAAGCTCTACTCGTTCAGGAATCTGTTTTCCTCACTGACATATCCCAAGAGCATAGCAAATGGCACACAGTGGACACAAAATGAAAAAAAAAATTTAAATAAATGAACATTTCATATCTCAGTTAGTAATGTTACAATTCGAGCAGTCTCTCCATGTAGAAATCACAGTCAATGACAATACCTACCTCCCTTTATACCTAAGCAGTCACCAATCCTATTTCTTAACTTGTATTATATCTGTCCTTTCCTTTCCATCTGCATTTAATTCCTTTATATCAAATTTTCATGATTTTTACTATATTCTCCAAACCATTTCCAGTGTTACTTTCCCAAAATACAAATAGGATTAGGACATACCTTATTTAAACACCCTTAATGGTTTTTAGCACTTATTGCAAGATATTTTATATGTTTGTTCACATTTATATCACCAAGTATAGATACCATACTTCATTCTTTATATACCATTCCACAAATACTAATGGGGACATAATGAGGGGGTACAATAAATGACAAAGGAACAAGAAGTGAGGAGGTAAGACTAGTGCAGCAATTGCCACAGCTTCAGACAAACTAACTTCTCTCTGTCTCATGCATTAGAATCTTCAGGGATACTAAGGAATTTATACTAGACACCTCCATATTTGAGAAACATGAGACCAGATATTTCTTTCGGATCTAATAGTCTATGGGGTTGTGTTAGTTAACTTTCTGTTACTGTAACGAACACCTGAAGTAATCAACTTACAAAGAAGAAAGGCTTATTTTGGCTCAAAATTCAGAGATCTCAGCCCATGAGTGGCTGTTTCTGTTACTTTTGAGTGTGTGGCAGGAGTGTGTGGTGAAGGAAGCTGCCAACCTCATGGTGGTCAAGAAGCAAAAGAGAGAAGGAAGAGATCAACATCACATAATCATCTTTAAAGGCACACTTCCAGTGATGCAACTTCCTACCATGAGGCTCACCTCTTTAATGTCCCATAGCTTTCTAAGAGTGTCATGGGTTGGAAACCAAGCTTTCAATATATGGAGTTGTAGGGGACATTTAAGGTCCAAAATAGAGCATGGGATATCAATTTTCTCTCATTATTTGTTTTGTTTTGGTGAGTAAGGGTTGTTTGAGGTGATGTAGAAGCTGGCACCAGGCACATAGCTGGTACGTGTATATTTGTTAGATATATAGAAAGTGATTTTTACAATTTACCTTTTAGTTATTATTAGATTATCTTTAGCATTGGATTATTTTTCTGAAATTTTAAAATGTAACCCCTCTCCCATATTATTTCTTTGTGAGACAACAAAATTTCAGGGAAGTTTGGCTAAAATTATTATAAAGTTTTATGTTAAAATCAATTCTCTTAACAGAAAGATCTTTCTGTTTCTTTAGTATAGGATCACAGACTTCAAATCATGAGCTAATTTAGTTGTACCAACAGTCGCACAGAGCACTGATCCTTTTGGTTTATCACAGGACACGTTACATCCTAAACAAAATCCATAGGCAGAAGCTTCGTAAGACTTACCATTTATAGATTCTAATCATTTAATGAGCATATAATATGAAGATAAGAGAAAAAAGAATGGTTCATTCTTTTCAGTGCATAAACCTCAGGTGGAAAAACAGGCCATGTGTACAAATACCTACATCATGATGTTTTGAGTGCTCTCTAACAATGTACATGGGGTGTATTTTAGGGATCTTTATTGATGTGATCAGGAAAAGTTTTATGGAATGACTCAAATTGTAATTGGTGTTGGTGAATTGGTTTGTGTTTCCTAGGTGGAAAGGTGATAACACCCAATACTGAGGGAGAAGCATGGAAAAAATTGTGAATTATGATGCATTGGTAGTAAAGATAGCATACAGACTATGTGAGCAGAAGGAAAAATTTATTCAGGAAGAAAAAGTAGATGATTGGCTAGAGATAAGAGATTTGGAATGGTTTGTGGTGACCTTTTGATAACAGGCTAGGAAATTTGAAGTTTACTTGCAGAGAGTGGGGAACTATTGTTATGGTTTAGATCAAGAATGTCCCATGACAGACCTCATGTGCTCTTAAGTAGGACTTTTGGAAGATGTCTGAATCATGGGATTGATACAGCTGACTTGCTGTTCAGAGGAAGGGTCTGGTCAGAAGAGGCAGGTCACTGGGAGTGTGAACTGGAAGGGTACATCTACCTTCTTGGCTCCCCCTTTATCTCTCTGTTTCCTAGCTGCCAGGGGTGAGCAGCTTTCCTCGGCCCAGGCCCTTCCATCATGCCATTCTGCCTTAGAGCCAACCTATCATGGACTGTAAACATGAGCCAAAATAAACCTCTCTTTGTTTAGGTTGTGGGTATTGGATATTCATCCCAGGAATGACAGAGTGCCTGCAACATTGTGTACTGGAAAAGTGGGGTCATTGCTGTGACTCTTACCTCACCATACAGTTTAGAAATTTCCGGAAATGTTTTGTGGGAGAAGTTTGGAAAGGTCTGGAGATGCCAGCTAGAGGAGCCCTAGAATGTTGTGAACTAAGCTTCACAGGAGATTGTGGTTGGAGCTTGGAAGACCAGAATGCTGATAAAAATGGACACGGAAAAGACAAAGTTTCAAATGGAAACAAAGATTCTACTGCCAGGAGTGTAGGGTATGTGTGTCATCCTCTGGCAGAAAATTCGTGTACATTTTGCTCATGTCCTGAGACTTTGAGAGAGACTTAGATTAAAGGGAATAAAATACTTAATCTGGTGGAGGAAATTTCAAGTTGGCCCAATGTTGAGGATATAGTATGAGTACTGCATGGTGTTTTTAGCAAAATTTATACAGTGAATCAAAAGCAAATGGCATAGCTGAATTATTTCAGAACATTCTAGGGCTTTCCTACCTGGCACTTCACCCGAAAGGAAGCTTATGTAAAGTTGGGGTCTATAGAATTTTGCCCAAGGAGAGCTTAATTGCTAAAAAGACTAGCATTAATAACAAGCCAAGTAAGTCCTTTGTATTAGGACCATAAGAAAGATGTCTTGAGAGCACTTCAGGAATCAGCAAAACATACCCTTTGCAGGCTCAAGGGTCCAAAAGTAAAAGACTTTGAGAAGAGAGCTCCAGGATGTCCTGCTCCAGAAGGTCCAACTAGGCAATTGGTTTGTCAGGGCTCATTTTACAGTGCTCAGTTATTCAGGCACTCAGAGACCACTACCGATATGGTCCAAGGGGACCTGACTACTGCTTAAACTACCAGTAGACCTTGGCATCATCCCCATGGTTCTCGTTTTATAGGCATGCAGCATGCAAGAGTTTTGGGGACAGGGAAGCTTTCTCCCAGATTTCTGAAGAAAGCCTGGGAGGCCAGGAAGTGTGCCCCTGAGAGGACAGTGTGTAAAGCCGTCATAGTGAAGCCAAAAGGGCAGTGGAGACCCCAGGAAGTTGGAGAAGCCATGAAGGCTACAACCTGCAGTGGTATAGAGGCAGAGCATCCCAAACCTTTTGGAGTTCACATCTTTACCCTGGGTGCTGGACACAGAGCTACAGATTTAATGTATTTCCTGCTGGGTTTTGGTCTTGCTTTGGTCCTATTGGTTTCTACTCTCTTATTCCTCCCTTTTGGAATGGAAATATTTACCATGTGTCGTTGTATATCTGCAGTGTTTAACTTTCTTTTTGATTTTTACAGGAGTTCAAAGCTGAGTTTTCCCTGAGTTTAAGAGGAGGCTTTGGACTTGGACTTTTTGGCACTACTGGAACTGTCAAGACACTGTCAACTCTTAAAATTAGGCTAAATGTATTTTGTGTAAAGAAATGCACATGAATCTTTGAGGGGGAGCAAGGGAGGAATGTTATGGTTTAGATCATGAATTCCCCCAAAGGCCTTATGCACTCATAAGTGGGGCTTCTGGAAAGTGATTGAATCATGAGGACAATATTGTTGAGTTCTTGTTTGGAGGCGGGGTCTGCCCCAAGAGGTGGGTCACTGGGCGTTTGACCTGGGGGGGGTACATCTTCCTCTCTGGCTCCTCCTTTCTCTTTCTGTTTCCTGGCTGGCATGAAATGAGCAACTTTCCTCTGGCCAGGTCCTCTCATCTTGGGAGTTTGCCTTCCTGCCAACCTACCATGGACATAAGAAAAAATAAACCTCTCCTTCTTGCAAGTCGTGGGTATTGGGTATTTTTCTCAGGATTGAGGAACATGACTAAGACAATCATGAAAGATCTTAGGCTGGGGGATGGGAAAAATGATGTTGTAGAAAAGGTAATCAAGCAGCCATATATAAAATAGAGTTCCTGTGGTAAGTTGTATTTTTAGGTGATGGACCACCCAGTGAAAAATGCCTTGTTATTCAAGTTGTAGGAGACAGTGGTTTGACATAATCTCTATAGAGCTGATAATAGAAGATTTGGGAATTAGTAAAATAATTACAAGAGAATACAGAATGAGGACAAAACTTCAAACACATAGACCCACAACAATGAGAAATAAGTTGAAAATAATGAACAGGTGTAGCATGAGTAGCATGTTGTCGATGAAAATGCAGTGAAATGGTAACCTAGGAAATACCTAAAGGCCTCTTAGGACTCCTGAAAGCACATGCATCAGAGTCTAAGAAGCACTACATAAGGGAAGGATCAGGTAGAACTTGGGATTAGGGGAAGAAGGAGAGATAAATAACTCTAATATACCTGTTGAGCAGTCTGATCCTGTCCACTTGGGATCACAGCTGCATACGCCAGCATCCAGAAGAAAAGTTCCATGTCCTGAGCATTGCTCTTGACATATGGGAAGTGGAGTTTCGCAGTTGACTCCTCCCCAGCCAGCAGAACAGTGACATTCTCCTTTTACACAGATGCCATGGCTGGAACACATTGGGTCCAAGCAATCCTCTGAAGGCCAAAAAAGGGGAGAGGCAAGGTTAATAGGAATAAGTGTGGTATAATGAAAATGAGATACTCACATTGATTTCCTCGTATTATATCATTAATGCTGCTTTAATTAGGCAATAAAATGACTCATGAAAATGTTGTGTTCAAACCAGAAGATTATTAACACTTAAAAATATGGTTAAGTATCATAAAGGTTGCAAGCTAAATTTGGAATAAGAAAACCACCTGTATGCTCTGTGAGATTGTGAAGAGTATGCAGTATCCTCACACAGATGGGCGGGTAGATCAGTGTGGGCCTTCGATAAGAATTGCTCAGCTTTGCAAAGAAGTCCAAGAATTTTTGTGAAAGAATTTCTTATTTCTGAAATTGAAATTAGTTTTATTTGCTGTGTTTAGAGGATTTTACACAAAAATTTTAAGTTTGGATTATGCAAGTTAGTGGGTTGAGGTGAACTACGACAATTTGTTATAATCTCTTAGTTATTACTTACGAGTGCTGAAAATGTAACTTTTTAAACCTAATTTAAAAATTACTTTCCTTATGGCTTCTCCTATCAGGACAGTGTGACACAGTTTTCAGTGTTGTAGAATGTCACAGACCAAATTGCATTTGTCTCTGATTCCGGGATTCTGAATTTTTTTTTTTTCCCATGTATTTCAGCTGGTGTGTAAACTATTTTAGAGGTAGGTTCCTACGTTTGCCTTGGGGGAAAGTTTTTTTGTGCTTTTTTTGAGTAAACGTTCAATGGGAAATGGGAAGTTTGACTTCCAAATTTCTACTCTTCCTTTACAAATGAGATGAGACTAAAATAACTTACATATTAAGCAAAACAATCAAGACATACAAAGACAAATACTGCATATTCTCACTTATTTGTGGAAACAGCAAGCCAAACTTGTACGGGAACAGAATGGAATATTGGTTTCTAGAGATGAGAAATGGTAAGGTGGAGGCAGGTAGAGAGAAAGTCAGTATAGGCACCATAACTTTAGTTAGAGTGGAGAAATCACTCCTGGTTCTTCTTCAGCAGAGTAGGATAGTTATAGGACAAAACCACTTAGAATATATTTCAAAATGACTAGAAGAATATGAAAATCCCAACACATAAAAACGATTAATGGCTGAAGAGTTGAAATTGGTTATTACCCAGATTTGATTAATACACATTGATTATGCATGTATTGATGTACCAATTTAAAAATAATTAATTAATTAAAAATAAAATAGCTCATAATGAGGATATATGCATTGGATTATTTGCAGCCATGGAAATCGATTTATACAACCTGCTTGCATTTACAAGACTGGTCCAAGTTTAGGGTGTAGCTTGTGGCCACAGAACAAACTAAGCCTAACTAAGCACTGTTATAATTAGCTTTAGTGCCATTATAATTATCCCAAGATCCAAAGGTCATTAGCACAGTACTTTACTACCTGAGCTAGCCAGCAAATAAATAGTCAAAGGAACATCTAATTTGATTCATCATTTGGAGGGAGAAAGTATAAAGCATAGAATATTTTTAGAAGGATTCTATATTGTTATATTGAAGTAAAACAATTTTAATGAACAAATTAATATTTAATTAATATGACTCCCTTTCTTAAAGGCCTACTACATTATAGTTACATAAAGACTCACATCCTGTAAGTCACACTCAATTTGGAGGTGCAAAGCCATAGGCTTCTAAAGGGGGCAGGCACGGATGAAAGGGGCTGGCTATAAGAAAAAGAGATGTGTTGGACGTCAATTGAAACCAAGTTTACAATTTAAGGGGAACTGCTGCTGTTTGGCTCCAGGTGATTGCCACCATGTAGCAATGAGGGCACAGGATCACCAGATTTTCTAGTTGTCAAGAGTGGCCAGAAATAGGGACTTTTAGGACAGTTTTCTATTTTTAAATTTAGGCAACTGAGTCATATGGAATGACACTAGCACCAATAAGTATGTGAGCCAAACAAAACCCACTCGTAGGCCTACACTAGCCTGTGGATTCCTGGTCTGTGATGTCTGAATTAAGCTATTTTTTCTATTGTATTTGAAAAGTTTATTTCATTAAATATGGTGAATATTCTTCCTTGCTATTTTGTCTGTTCTACAAAATCTTTTAGTGATGGTGAAGAAAGCAAAGTTAAGCTAAATCCTTTTTCAGCAGTTTAGAACATTTAAATTAGAAGGGTTATGTGATTTTAGATTATGTGATTTTCATGACAAGTTGCAGATGTTGTGATAGACACTATTTTTTGTTAACTGTGTGTGTGCCCATGTAGCATCAGAATTTACAATTTGAATATAAAATAGCTATATTTGTATTTAAAATATCATCACAGAAACAACTTTCCAAAGGTAACTTAGGAATTCCAGTGGCTTCCATAGGTCCAGGGCCATTCATTGGAACAGATAAAATCTTCACACCAAATTTCTGCTCTTGCTAATGGGAGGTGGAAAGCTAAAGTCTTGCTTGTTCATGGAGTGGAATGAGATTAAACCCTTTAGAATGCTGTGTAATAGTCTTAATGAGCCATCTTTAAAAAGCAATTATAGTGCATTTTCAGCAGCCTCTTTCCTGAACAACAGTTGTGATGAGACCATCTCCCATGGTAATGGTTTAATATTATTTCTGAAATAAGTCTTGTTCGAGGAATGTGGCATGAAAAAGGTCTGATTACTAGTAAACTTATTTTCCAATGTGTCTCTTCAAATAATAAAACTATTGCCATTTCAAAATATTTTTATGAAGACTCCTTTGGGGTGAATTAAATATAAAGGCACTGCTTTGAAACTCATTAGTGGCACGCCTGCTTCCTTAGGCACAGAGGTCAAGTTTCAGCATGAGGTATGTAAAAATAAATAATAGAAAACAATAATAATAATGGTAATTACAAATCACTCCCCAAGAAAACATTTGCAAAATGGCTCCAAATGTGTATATATCATTATTTTTATTGCTTTTTTTAAAATGAGATGTAGCATAATGCACTCTGTAATAAAGAAAGCACAAGAATTAACAGCTAAAATCATCAATATGGAAATTCTCAAGTTATAAAACAGTATTAGAAATGAGGAGAAATCACCATTTTTCCTTATTGCTCTGCAGGTGTCATAGATACAGTCTCATGGATAATACTAGATGCTATCAGAGGAGACAAGAGCTTCCCTGATTCCAGCCCCCTGCTCCATGTGCTAAGGACATGCTGAGCATCTATTGCTTGCAAAGACCTCTTGTGTCTCTACTAGATGCACAGAATGACACCCTGGAAGATTCAGTGAGAGAAAAGCCTGAAGCGATAGATTAAAATGAAACCCTGACCTTCCTCGCATATTTCTCCTTTATATCCTGGCACACAGATGCAGACTCCCATGATGCAGGTGCCGTGGCCAAAGCACGTTGGGTCAATGCATTGCTCTTCTGGAACGTCACACTCTGGCCCCTTCCAGCCATTTCGGCAGACACAGTGTCCTTTTTCGTATTCTCCATTCCCGCTACACAGCACAGGGCATGAATCTGAAGGTTGGCAAATGAACTTTTAATCTTCTGATATGCTTTCACAATCTCTAAATAACAATTATCTATTGATTCTTGTAAGGTATTTCAGGCAAGAAATTGTACTATTTCTGTCTTACCCCTTATTAAATAGGCACATGTTTGTGACAATAAACATAAAATAGTCTTCCTACAGGAGAAGGGTAAAGAGAAAATACAAAGCTACTCTGATCCCACCATACTCTTTTGATCCCATCATACTCTTAATTTATTACTATTATTAATTGTTATTATTAGTTTAAGCTAGGCATGTTCAATCCTTGGGTTTTCTCTCTTGTGAGTTTTCTTCCTCAAGCAGATGTCTATTACATTTAGGAAGAAAAAGCTGAAATCTAAAACAAAAAAAAAAATGAATAGGGAGTTATTCACAATATAAAATGCTACCTTTAAAAAGCTTTGTAATTAGGTTTATACTGGACAGATGTCCACTTCTGTAACACATTGTGCAAAATTTTATTAGAACATTTTTTTCTGCTTTCTCATTGTTTGACTCCCTATTAAAACTATGGGCTTCTACTTACTCACTTTTGTAATACCTTCTGTACCTCTACCCCATCCCCTTCAAGTCCTATCATGGTGCTGGGAACATAACAAGTACTTTATAATTCTCTGCTGTATAAAATTTCATCTACAGAAACTGAATTTCTTAGACACCTGAGATTAAAGTATTAGCAGACTGGAAACTTTAAGTTTCTGTTCATTGAAATGAACAGAAAGCATCTCTAAAATAATAACTATGAGCCTATGGGAAAAATGGTGCGATTTACCCAAAGGTTTTCAAGAATTAAATTCTGAGTAAGGGTAAGAAACAGGAAAGTTTGCTAAGTTTAACTTCTGACTTTCTAGTCTTCACTTTCTAGGTTACTTACCCAATTTGTGATTACCCAATTCCTTCCAGTTACATTGGTATATACAAACATTTATTAACTTTACCCATTTTAAAACCCAGTCTATCATGAATTTATGAAGAAAATAAAAATATTGTATAGTGGCAAGATTGGACAATCTGAGCACAGACCCCCATTGTTATGTAACCTTGGCTAAGTTACTTAAACTCTCTGAGCTTCTTTCTTTGTTCATAAAACAAAGATAAGACTATAGCTACCTCATAGGGCCAGCCATTTGAGGGAGTAGGAATTAAAAGAAGTAATGCAAGGTGTCTAGTACAGTGCCAGGCATAGTAAGTGTTCACGTTTTGGTGGCAACTGTGGGACACACTGCTGTTGTTGGCACTTCTACTACTAGTGTTATTATTATTGTTACTACGAATTCTGAGTTCTCAAATGAGGTCTATTTCCCTAAATCAGTTAGAGTCACAGAACAACATTACCTCTGGCACAGTCAGGGCCAAGGAATCCTGGGAAACAATGACAGTGGCCAGAAATACACTCTCCATTTCCATTGCAATTAGTTGAACAGTCATCCATTATTTCTATTAATATGAAGAAAAAGAAAAAAATGAACAACTTCCCAGCTGTAAAGTCTCTATTCCTTTTTTTCTAAGTTGCAGGGACTATGGGCCTGCAGTAGTCTTGCCCTCTGCTGTCTACACAGTACTTACTGCTCAGAATCAGATGCCAAAGAATTCTTTAAGATGTCACATGCAGTAGAAGATTATTAAAAGGACTCTGGATTTGCTGACTTGGCTATTTCAGAATAGAACTAAAGACCAACTTCATTTCTAAAGTGCATAAAGGGTCTAGATGAATTGTATTCTTAAGAGACATTCATGATATAGCTAAAAATATATGAGGATCATAGGATATTTCCAAAAGCAAAACAAGTGAAAATGCAACCCACAAAACAAAAACTACTGTTTATTTTTCAGACTTAGGTTTCAGCAAATGAAGTTTCTTCTTTAGCAACTTAAAATACTTAATCTACTATCTTGACATCTTAAATATGATAATCAGTATTTCATTTTCATTAATATGTGACAATGGAAGGCTTTTAAAGTAAGTGTTCATATTGCATTTACCACCACCAAAAGCATAAGAACCTAAGTATTTTGTTGAGCAGTGCCTTCTTGACTATAAATGGTTATCACTTCTCTGCCACTAATTTCCTCTCCATCCATTCTAAGAGAATAGTTTTCTGGGGAACTGAGAAGGCTTTGAATGTGTCCATAGGTAGTTCTGGTGACATAAAGATGTGCAGTACAGCAGAACTTTGATAAATCTTTTAGTAACTTCTCTGAAAAACTATAGCTTTACAAATGTCAGTCTCCGACAATGACTTTAAAACTGCAAGTTAAAATTCTGTATTAAAGCATAATGGTGGTCATTTTCTAAATTTATGAATTATGATTGTTCCTAGGCTTTACACTTGCAGGATTTTGTGCATGTCTACGTGTGCATGTTTCTGTGTGTGTTTGTGCGTGTGTGTTTGTGCGTGTGTGTGTGTATGTGTGCGTGTGTGTTTAATCCTCTTTCTATTACTCTTTTCTAGATGTTTTCTGTTCTTGGCACTTTTGGACTCAGAATTTTATGTTCTGGCCTATTAAACTCATACTTTTCTTATATACCAGATTTTCATTTTTCAATTCAAATTATTTGCTTCACTAGGTTTCACTTGGATAAACTATTCACAATTAGCAGAGATTCTAGGAGGTGGTCCCAGCATCTGTTATTGAATGAGAGTGAGAATTTATGATGAGCACTGAGAAGTAGCCTTTCTACAATTGTGACCTGTGATGTGAACCACTTCTATCATCTGGGGCACTTACATTACAGATGCCTGGACTTCAACTCCAGATCAATTTAATCCGTCCCTGAGGGATATAGCCCAGTAATCTACATTTTAGCAAACGCCATGGGTGAACCTGCAGGTGCTCATCACCTTAAAGTACTGAAAGTCAATGCTTTATAATAGTAGTGTTCCATGGTTAGAGAACTGGTGATCTATATGTTGGAGTTCTGCCTTGGGAAGATTAAAGGCAGGAGAAAGTGGCATCTAATCCATTTGAGGGAATCTTAGAAAGGTGAGAATGAATCCAGTGGTTGCATGGATAACCACTCTCATATCAATCAGTGGAGAATAATCTCACCTCTGCATGAATACAGCAGATTGCCTTTTGCAAGTTTATGGTCTGTTTGCTGATTATTGTGTTAGAAAACCAAACCTGATAAGCAAGTGACACATAACATTAACTGAAATATAACTGGGCTGACCAGAATATAATGTGCAGGTGAGAGCCAATCTTTGTTAACTCATGAAAATATTAATTTTTCCATAACAACATTAATTTATTTAACAAATGATTATTAAAAGATATAAAGAGTCTTTTTCATTCAGTTATAGAAAACTTACTTATTTTTCTACTTATCTAGGTGTCTTTATGTCAAGCAGTAGTTGTCATTCTTATATATACATTTGGATTTCCCCTGCCCTAGATGGTTAGTAGCGGGCCAAGGAAGAAACTTTGAAAGTAAATATAGTTCAAGTTAATTTCACACCAGATCCCACTGACAATTTTATACAAGCAGCCATGTTGGGCTATAACTGTTCTTTAAAAATGTTTAATAAAGTTTGCTATCAAAATAAATAAAAATCCATACATCTTATTGGCTTATTGAAGAACTATTTCCAGGCCCACACTACTACAGAGAGCTTAACCCCAGCAAGGCCGATGAGAAGACAATAAAGGTTTTGAAGTGGTCACCTCCACTGGGCATTACAGAGATGTTGGGATAGCCTAGGGGCTCCAAGAGGGAAATGGTTATAACATGAAACCTTAACAGCTATCGATGAAAAGAAAGCATTTTCTTATTTATGTTGGCTTGCAATAAGCTTTGCCTCCTGTCTTTTAAATCTTATTTCAGAATCACTTCTCAGGCTCCAGTTCATTTGCGTTAAGAATAATTTTGAGGTTATATGTTTAAACCCTGTTTGTATGCTAAAGTAGAAAGCTCCTCAGTATTTGCATCCGCACTGATGATAGGTTTTGCTTCTGGCAGGTTTTCTTATGGGAGAAATTAAAGGTAATAAATAATCTTACTGAACGAGTATAGTCTAAAGGGCATGTGCTTTGGACGTAGACATACTGAGTCTCAAATATCAATTTTGTAACTTTCGGTCTGAGAGAAGTTGCCAAAGACTCTTTCCAAGTCTCCAAGTCCTTATTTGTAAAATAAGCATTACTATGCCTGAGTCATAAGGGTTGTGATGAGAATCCAACAAACTAACTGGATGTAAAGTATCCAGTACAATGTTTGGGACAGAGTGGGACTCCATAAGTGGTAGGTGTTACCATGTCACAGACCAAATTGTCAGAGATTAGAGATTAGCGACAACTCTGCCTATAATACTGGAAAATAATGTATATTAATATAGGGCATTTAATAAATGCAAATTATTTTATTTTGATCCTGTTAGTAGTGGATGAAATGCAGTTAGGAACAACTGATTCTAACAGTATGAACTAGATGAATGAACAGCATTTAAAACAAATTTACACAAACTTTACCTTTTAATTTTTTATTTTTAATTTTTTGGGATAGGATCTTGCTATATAGTTCAGGCTGTCTTTGAACTTACTACATATCCCAGACTGGCCTCAAAATTCCAGAAATTCTCCTGCCCTCAACCTCCTCAGTGCTGCAATTACAGGCACATGCCACCAAACCAGGCAAGCCTTACCTTTCTAAATGAAATATATATCCTCATTTACTCGAAGATAGACTATAAAATCATAAAAAAATTTAATGGGGAGAATTTAGGGTAAATGACTTATATGCCTTTAATTGTTTTGGGACATTTACTTGAATTTTCTTTAATTGGAATAGTAGGAGAAACATTTCTGTTGATTCTAATCTCAAAAAGACAATAAAAAAAAGTAAAAAAGGGACTTGAATAAGCAAAAGGCAATTATGTTGCACATAAAACTGGCGATTTGACATCTGGATGATAGGAATTGGTTCTCAAAGTTTAGGTTCTTTGGGAGATGAAGTAAGGTACAGGAAAAAGCATATTTCCAGAATTATGATTTTTGAAAGGTTAATAGCTTAGTTAGTGGTTTTAAATTGAGCCGAGGGGTTGAAATAATGGGAAGAGAGAAAAATCTTCACCAATATTTTGTACATTCTAATTTCTCTAATTACCTAGGAAAAACTAAACCTCTCATAATTCATTGGAGTTCATATTAGCGAACTGAGTCTTGACAGAAAAATATGAAAAGGCCACACATTGACTCTGCCACAATGAGTCTGTGAATAGCAAACAATGGCATAACATAGTTCAGTTTCTAATTTAACAAACACTTTGGCTTCTGAAGACGTAATATCAGTGCAATTTTTCTCTAGGGGAAAAATCATCAGTGAAGTTTTATTGCCTTTGTGATTACTTTAGAGGGAAGTTTTTAATAATCTTATGACTGGAATACCATTTTCTACTCACTCAAGGTCTTCAGTATGAAGTAAAAATAGAACACCATTGTTCTAAAGAGCAGATGGTATATCTACTAACAGTCAACACATCTTACTAAACATATGGTTAAACAGGTTAGCTAAAGGATAAAGTGGTGAGAGTTGTAGGGAAAACTGACAGCTGTAAAATATTTTCCCTTTTTTTAAAAGGTGTGCATTTCAGGAAAATTTACACAACACACTACTGTGTCTATGAGTTATTTACCTTCAAGATTCTAAAATTGCTAAAGAGCACAGCTTTATTCACACAAAGGGTCATGGGGAATGAATCTACCCAAACATGGCAAAAGAGAGAGATATCGCTCACTAACTAGGGTGACAGTGAATAAAAGTGGGCATAGGCATTGTATTTAAGAGGAATGTGTTTTAGACAGCCCCGAGCACACTGAAAGAGCCATTGTGATGGTTTTTAAAGTAAAAATTCTGGAAGAAAGGGCTTTGAATGACTCAAGTTATTATTCTTAATATTCTTCTCTAAATACTTTTATGCTGTATTTTGAAGGCTTAATGTTCCTGGAATCAGTTGTTCTAAAGAACTGTATTGATTCCAGTTTTTCTGTTTTAAAAGGTATTTATTTGCCTTTTCTTTTATAACAGAACTTGAATTATCAGAGTTTCTCCTGCTTATTTTCTTCTTTACTGAGGCTGATCATCTATGTACACTTGGTAATAATATTACCCGGGGAATTATTCTTGTTGAAAACATAAAAAGGTGCATAGCAAGTGTCCTGGAGTAACAGCAAATAATGGAGAATTTTAAAAAATCTCATCTGACATGTAAATCACATGAAAAATAACAACATAAATTTTTTTCAGAGACCTATCCTGAATGATAATTTAAGACAGAATGAAGAATAAGCTTAAATAACATCATTTGCATTACTTTCATCACATATGTCTTTCTAAAGTTATGCTCTAAATTCAAAATAGTAGCTGAGGCAGCTTACCAATTGCTGTAGTTAACACAAACACTTGCTCCACCTTTTTCCCATCATTGTAAAATGCCATATACCAAGGCCCCTGGTCCATATATTCTATGAACCCTGTCTCCTGCAGGGAGGTTAAGATCAGGTTCCGAGGAGAGTGCTGGGTGTCATCGGAGCCCTTGGAGTCCTGCTTGACCAGTTGTTTGCCATCCATAAGTTTTACAAAATCAAACTAGAACATATAGAAACACAAACATGAATCACAAGTTTTACCTCTAGGCTGATTGACCTACTTAAAATGACCTACTGCATTTTATTTTATTTTACTTTATTTTTGCTTTGGAGGTAGGTGAAGGGAAGAGAAGGTTACTAATTCTTGAGCATATTTAAATTCAAAAACCTATTAATTCTGAAGAACATGTCTCACTATATTTCTAAATGTTATAAGACTTTCAGTTTCAGAATATGCTAAATAACTATCTAAAACAAATAAACTAAGATGTAGAAAAAGTCTTTAGTGTTATGCAAGAGAATCTTGGCATTTTACATAGAAGATACTTAAAAACATATATTCTGCTGATAAATGTTACTAGGATCTTCTCTACAAGTAAAAAGTTCCACAGTTTTTAAAAAATAAATGAACAGTGAAAAATTCAAGAACATCATAATTTACGACTTTTTGAGTAACATACTTAAATTTTCAAATATCTCCCCCCTTTCTCATAATCAGTGGACATATATGGCATATATTTCTTTAAATATTTTTATAAGCCACATTTGAATGGCATTCTGATTTCCTGCCTATTCTAAGTCAGAAGACGAGGCTTTAACTCTAGTCAAATTTGTGCAGAAAAATCAAGGCCTAGATGTTTGATTCTTTTCACTACTTCTTAGGTGGAGCAGGGCTCCAAATGGATTAATGTTGGGAAGGAATAAGCAAAATAAAGCAAGAGTCATGAGGTAGTCAAGGTTTAGGGCTGTATGAACTACAAAGGTTTACAAATTCGAATGATTATTAGCTATAGCAAAGAAAAAATTCAACCTGCAAAACACAACTGCCTTTTTTACTAATGTCCCATCAACTTCTGGTTTATGTGCGTTCCTTCACTGAGACAAGAGGGAAGCAGTCAGAGATGTGAGGGCACTAAAGCCATGAAAGGTGAGAGGGTTGGGAAGCTCAGGATCACTCTGTGCCAGGAAGCAGAGGTCCTAGAATTTAAAGAGTATTTCCCTAAATTCTCCTTTCTGAATCTGATCTACTAAATGCTATTCCTCATTTCTTCGTGCCATGTTTTCATTAGTTTGAATACGATTGTTCTATTTCTTTGTTACAAAACTTCTTCCTACCCCCAGATACTGACTCCTACACCCTTCACAAGTCCCAACCTCTGAATTGTTCAATCTACTACCTTCAAAAAGGGTTCAAGAAAATACTGATAACATCAAATACCTGAGTGTGTGTAGGTGGAATGTTTCTTCTGCCATAAATCCCCAGCAGAGAGTCCTTGGCTAAAGAAATGTTGAATTTCAGGTATACGGGGTGGTGGATAGTAATCTGGAAACGCCAGAATAAGCCAGGCGGAATGGTTTGCATGACCTGTGCGCCGATGTCAACTTCTCCAGTGTCAATTGCTCGCCCCTTCTGAAGAACTGGTTTTGGAGAGAGAGAAAATTGCATATCATGTTAATCTTAATTTATAAAGCAATCTATTTTAGCTGTTTAAGAACAGATATATCAAAACAGCTTACACAGCTTTTTCTTCCTATCTACCACACGCACCTTTCACGGTCTTCCCCAAATTAAGTATCAACAAAGAAGCCTTCCATTAATGACAGCTATGGCTGTCTTTCCCTCCTCTTAAACTCACTCCTATTACATTTACTTCCTCCAATTTGGTTCATTTTCACCATTAGTTACTGAGTTCTGTCTAGGTAGCTACAAGAAGTACAGAAATGAGTAAGATACTGTTATTGCCCTTAGGAAGATTAGAAAATAACAGAGGAAGTAGGACAAGTACACAACTAACCATATTGTAAAGAAAGTAAGTCCTCTGGTTGTTCAGAGGAGGGAAAAGTGTTTCATAAAGGGATACTCCTCAACTCTATGTCTATTGTCTTTTATTTCTCCTTAGCACTTATCTAACATACCATACATTTTACTTATTTATAGTTCATTGTTTGCCCCCCCCCAGTAGAATGTGAGTTCTGTAAAGGCAAGGACTGTGGCTGTTTGTTCACTGCTTTATCCCTAGTGCCTGGAAGAATGTAAGAAAATACAGGCAAAGAATGTATGCGATGAATACATATTTATTCAATTACAAAATGAATGAATCATAAAAGTGTTATTATAGGACATGACATTGAAGATAAGCCTTAGAGGAGAAACAGTATTTCAGTAGAGCTGTTGGGAAAGGCGTTAGAATATGGAAAGGAAACTTCAAACTAAATAGTAGCAATAGTAGTAAGGAGAAGTTGGAAATAGAGCTGGGGTAAAACAGTGGCGTCATATTCCACAGGGCTTTGAGTGCCAACCAAAAGGGACTCAGTAAAGGATGAAAAGCCATTAAAGGTTTTTAAGAAGAGGGAAGGGCTGACAGTGTAGCCCTGGGTTCAATTCCCAGCTTCAGAAAGAAACAGAAAAAAAGCTGGGGGGTTGGTCTGGAAATACTAAGTAGACAAATGTTGAAGTAGAAGGTAGGATGAACAAGAAAAGTGAAACACAGAACGATATAAGCATTATAGAATGATGATTCATGTGAAATAACACAAAGATTTAAATTTAGCATGAGCCCAAACAACTCACATAGAAAAGTACATTCCAGTGAAAAATAATGTAGGTTAATGGAAAGAAAGAGGAAGATATGAAGAACAATGCAAAAGATGATTCTATAGCAGAGCTTTTCAAAATTAATGTGTATAAGAAAGGGATCGTGTTAAAATACAAATTCTGATTCAGTAGGTGTGAAATCAGACATTTCTTTTAACTTTCCAAGTGATGCCCATATTGCATGGTCCACAAGCCACACTCTGCCAAGCAACATTCAAGATAGAGGGCAGTAGATGCAAAGGCTAAGAGAGGGTCAAAACTGACCCCCCTGATTGTGAGTTTGGGTGATTTGGACAGTGCTAATAGCAAATATAAGAAACCCAGAAGGAGTTGGCTTGTGAGGGAGGATGCTGACTTTGAACAATCAGAGGCTTATTATTTTTCATATTCTCTAATGATTTCTCACATTCTAGCTTAATATATGTTTCTGGAGAACACTTTGGTATCTGGTAATGAGGACTGAAGGGCTATAAGATGTGGAAAGAGAATCAGTTTGCCTTGATTTTAGGCAAGGAGGATTACACCTCAGGAGAGAAAGTTCAATTTGGCCTCATTTCAGGCTGCCTTTATATTTTTCAGCCATCAACTCTGTCTCCACACCAAACAGTTTAAAAACACACATGGTCTCTGTCCTTTGTGTTCAACCCACTATAAAATTAACAGCCCATTAAGAAACACACCTGCAGTGACTTTATTCAGAGGCCAATGCCTTGCAGCTTTTAACTCCCTAAAATACCTCCATTATTGCTTTTTGTGTTAAGGCCAAGAGTAATAACTATTTTAAGAATGTTCAGTGTAACTGTTAATAATAGATTTCAAACACAATTTTGAACATAATTACGTATTACAGGACACATAATTTTGTGGAATTGACATTTATAATAAAATACGCCCTTTAAGATAATAAATGACCAACTGAGGACCTTTATTTTTCACTGAAAGTTACTTTTTCCTCATATGACACAGAGCAATTTGGTCCCCAAAGGGTGGATTATACATTTAACTCCTAATGTTCTGGAAGTGCCAAATGTCTTCAATGACAACGTTTATATAGACACTTCTGTTCTCATTTTAATGTTCAGTTTATTCAACTGCTATCTTCATTAGAGGCTTTTATCAATTGTTAAAAAGCATCATTCAGTCATGCAAACTACATTACAAATCTGAAACAATTAAAAATGTTCTAGGGTTAACAGATATTGTTTTGCAGCCACTAAGAACAGCCTTTAATGAATAGATGCTGTCATCTAAAAAAAATCCAGGCAAAACTGCCTGAGGGACACTAACCTTTGTATATACACCTTACTAAATACTACACCACCTCCTCTTTCTACACTTTGTAGCATTGTGTACATAAAGAGGTGGCTTAAATGTTATTCACTAAATCAAGAGAAACTCATGAAGTTGTGTTGTTGGAGTTTCCTGCTCATTAGGATTACTGTATATCTAGAGCACACACATGTAAATAATTTATGAAAGTGATTCTAAAAGGAGGTGGTCTTACCCTTTAAAGGGTTACACTACACTTAAGCCAATGTAGAGGAACAGAGATGACAATATGTGAATGAACACGTAGGCCATAATTTAAGTAAAAATAGCAAAGCAAGCTAGTTGTGGTGATTCGGTACTAGAGAAAAAAGTTCTCAGTTTGCAGCTGGAAAACTTCTTGGCCTCCAATGTTTTAGAGCTTTGTGTGTCAGAAAGGAAGATATCACCCTGTTAGAAAACTACACCATTAAATAGCTTGCTCTGTTTCATCATTTCTCGAAATGAGTTATGCATGAAAATATAGTGGTTATGAATTCATTTATCACTTCATTGTTTTTCTAACTGTAACTAAAGATGGAGGAAATTAAAATGAAGGAAGCTCTATGCAGAAAATTAATACAAAACATGAGCTTTGGAAGATATTCTGTATTAATACAGCTAAGTGAAATAGAGCTGGCCCAAATTACTACTGACTCCGATCTTTTGTTGACTAATTATCAAAAGCAGAGAACTTAGGTATAATTTCTGTAATGTTTTCGACGATCATCGAATCACTTTTTTGCTGAAGCATGTTAAAAGCCCAAGAAGACTGCATGCTCTAGTAAAAGAACATTTTTCCTCGTACAAATTCAGAACGAAATGCAGAGAGCTGTGAATCACATCACACTGTGCAGTACTGTAGTTATCACAGTCTCACAAATATCCACCAATTTAGTTTGAGCTAAATACTCTCTTTATACGTTGCAGCACGGGCATCAACTGCTGAGCAGGAAAAAGCCAATGACAGACAGGCTGTGTCGAAGGATGGCACACTAAGCAAGCTCAGCTCCATTCAGAAAGAAAAGGCCAAGCTGCTTGCAAGGTTAAAAAGGAGGCCTGAAACTGATGAGTGTATTACCTTACTAAGGCTTCATATATCTAGACCCAAGACACTGTGTGACTGGTGACAAAATGATTATTAAGAACATAGTCTATATAAAATTGTTAGTAAATAACTATGCCATGAATAAATAACTACATTTAGTGTAGCTAGACTGCTGTGTTCAAATATTAGTAAATATCAGCAAAACTCAATCAAATATTGGTAGAAGATACTGTCATGTGGTCAACAGAGTCCGGTATTAAGTCTTAAAGTGAGAATAACTAGATTAATGGCCACAGTATTGCCCATAATAGCAACTTGAGTCATGTTTTAAACATGTTTGAAAATGCCGCGAAATATATCTGAGCTATGTTTTCCAAAGAAAAGAAAGAGAAATATACATTAGGATATCTTTAGCCTCCATTTCATCTTATAGCATGTTTACAATTTTTAAAAGACTTTCGTGTGGTCTTTTAGCTGAATCAGCCCTGGTGTGTGTCTCATGAGTTAAGTTCCATCTTTTCTGTTGTTCTTCAAATATAATATGAATTTCATAATAGCAAGTCTTGGTAAAAATTTAAAATATCAGTTCTTGAAGAAAAATTGGGATATGAAATCAATTTGTGTTTCCTGTGGTCAAAAACTGTAACGAGATTAAAAGGGAACAGCAAAAGTCTACTATTTCAATCTATGTAACATCAATGTTTCTTATGTGAACTTTTGAAAAAAACATATGTATTCCACTCTCAATTGTTCATGGACAGATAATCTATTGAACATGTTTTTCTATCCATTATACATCCCAAGAACAGTCAGGAGAAAGTAAAGGAAGAATGAACCTCATACATTATAGGTTCTTGGTAAATACTGTTTGGATTAATTAATAACATAGTTGTGTTGATACTTTATTCTGTTGGTAGTAATTGTGGTTGTTTGTTTGCATTTCAGTGCAAGGTTTGGAGAGAGAAAGCATTGAAAATACCTATATACATAGTCCTTGGGGATTCACTGTGAAAAAATATGTTTATAAATAAAATCCCTCTGTCTTACTGACACTGATAGTAGACTGCTGACTCTATCAAGAGGTCTATTAACTAATCTCACACTAGAGAAATACATTGCTGTATAAGTGTAAATAATTATGTCGAGGTACTGAAAGACTTCAGATTCTAGTACAGTAGCTTATCTAGTATTATATGCTTTAAATAGAAGTGAAATGCTAAAAATCTTATTCTTAAAGGTCTTACTTTGAATCACATTCAACTCTGTATATTTGATTATTGAATGTGTATCATACAAAAGTCATAATTATCTTTTTACAAGAATTTAAGTTTTATTCTAAATACTTCCACATTCCCTAAACATTTTTTTTGAAGGGGTGCTGGGGCTTGAACTCAGGGCCTTGCACTTGCTAGGCAAGTGCTCTACCACTTGAGTGAAATTCCCAGCCCTATTCCCTAAAAATTTTAAAGTTCCACAATCTTCATCAGGCCTACTGACCATTAATTAGTGTTCACAAAAATTAGTTTCCAAGGAGAATCCCAGTCTGGGCAACTTAGAAAATTAGCAAAACCTTTCCACAAAATAAAAAAAGGGCCAGAGATGCAGTTTAGTACACGGGCCTGGGCTCAGTCTTTAGTAGCTCAAGAAAAAATAAATTAGTTTCCAAACTTAAGGTTCTAGAGACTAATCCCACATAGCATAATACAAATTCTAGAATTGTTCGCATGTTGATTACCAATGGTACATGGTAATCATTTCCTTGGTGAAAACTAGAATATAAAACAAAAATTTTCAGCACATTGTTACATATTTAAAGATTTACTCTGAGTCATGTATAAACATAGGAATAAAATATCTACTTAAAAGAAAAAATGATAATGCCATTTGAAGAAACTCAAATACAGACATGAAACAAAAAAATTCAAACATGAAATCAAGAAAAAAGGTTTCTGGACTGGGTGTGTAGGTCAGTGCAAAAGCAATTGTCTGGGATGCATGAGGATATAGGTTTGATCATCAGCACTGCAAAAACATTAGGAAAATTTTCTAGTTCTATGAAAAGAAGCTGTAAAATTAGTGTCCTGCAACTACAACACATAATTGAAAGAAAGTAGACATTTTTTAAATAAATGGAAAAACATACCACGATTACGGATCAAAAGATTTACTATTGTTTACATGGCAGTACTTCCTAAATTGATCTACAAATTCAAAGCAATCCAAAAAAAAAATTCAAAGCAATCCTTATCAAAATTCCAACTCTCAATTTGAAGGAATAACCAAGCTCGCATTGAAATTATATGAAAGTGCAAGGAACCCATATTAGTTAAAGCAAGTTTTGAAAAGGAACAGATATATAAACCTCACACTTCTTTATTTCAAAACTCACTAGAAAGTCACAATTATCAAGACAGTAAATATTGACATTAGGGTAGATATATAGATCAATGTAATGGAACTGAGAATCCAGAAATGAAATATCACATCTGTGGTCAACTGAGTTTCAAGAAGGTTGCCAAGTCAATTTAATGGGGGAAAAATGTCCCTACAAACAGTGCTGGGACAATGATGGCAAGATACCCACATGAAAAAGAATGAAATTGAAACCCTCCTTCACAAGGTATATAACAAACTAATGGGTCAGATACTTAAAAATGTAAAAATCTTGTATGAGAACTAGACATACATTTTTGTGATCTGTATGTGGCAGTAGTTTCTTACGTATGAAATCAAAAGTATAAAAAACAAAAGAAAAAGTAAATAAACTGGACTTCGTGAAAATTTAAAACTTTTGTGCTTCTAGGGACACTACCAAGAAAGTAAAAAGATAGGCCACAAAGATACGACCACTATGGAAATCATCATGAAGATTCTTCAAAAAACTAAAACAGAAACTCCACGTGACCCAGGTATTCCCCTTCTAGGTATCTTCCCAGAAGAAGTAAAGACATTATACCACAGTAATATATACATTCCCGTGTTTATGGGAGCACAACTGATCTTAGCTAAATTTCAGAAACAGGCTATATGTCCATCAACAAATGAATGGATAAAGAGGATGTGGTATTTATACACAATGGAGTACTACTACGTTGTAAAGAAGGATAAACTTCAGTCATTTGTGGGAAAATGGATCCACTTTGAGACCATAATATTAAGCGAAATAAATCAGACACAGCAGCTTAAATATTGCATGGTTTCTCTTACATGAAAAACTCAATATACAAACAAAGTATGAAAAAGGGGAAAAAAAGTTACTGTAATCCAGCACAGACAATGTATCTAAACGTGTACTCTGACCTAGTACAATATGTTTTATACGTTTTTTTTGCCTATTAGTTTGGCTTTTAATCTCTATATATAATAATTAACTTTATAAGGACTTATAAAATAAGTATATCTGATGCTGGCAAAATAAAAGAGGATGGAGGGAAGGGGAAAAAAGAATTGAAACGTCTTATGTACATGCACCAATTCCCTACAATGTATGTAATTATTATATAATGCAAACATGTACTAATAAAAGAAAAAAAGTAAAAGCCAAACAGGGGAAAAAACCTAATTAAATATTGGATAAAGGAAGTTATGTAGAAGTTATTAAGAAGGCTTACAACTTAACAAGAAAAAGTCAAATAATTGCAAAATCGGCAAAGGATGTGAATAAACATTTTCCCAAAGAAGATATATACATGAACCATAAGCATAACAAAAGAAGTGTAACATGATTAGTCATCATTGACATGTAAATAAAACTTCACTGATATACTACATTATACCTTATTATGATAAGTAAAATAAAAACTCCAGACTCTAACAAGTATTGGAAAGGAGGTGGAGAAATTCCCACCTGCATATATTACTGGCGGGGTTGTTAAATGGTGAGCTGCTTTGGAAAACTGCTCATCAGCTCCTCAGAAAGTTAAACAGAATAATCATATGACTCAGCAATTCTATTACTTAGTGTATACACAAAAGAACAGAAAACAGGTTTTCTAACAAAAACTTGTACATGAATGGTCACAGTAGTAGTATTCATAATAGATAAAAAGTGAAAATCCACAAAAGGTCTATCAACCAATGAATGGATAAACAAAATGCGAGATACTCATTTGAAGGCACAGTACTCATCTGTAAGCTGAACTGTCATATTGATACACACTAAAACATGCATTAAACTTGCAAACATTTAAGTGAAAGAAGTTAGATCTAAAAGGTTACATGTTATATAATTCTACTTATATGAAATGCAGAAAAGTGCAAATCTACAAAGAAAAAAATTAGATTAATTATTTTTCAAAAGTTGGGGGAATGTGGTGATATGCAGTGATGAAAAACACCTATGCCATTTCTCCTTGGTAAGATAAAAATGTTCTAGAATTAAATAATAGTGACAGTGAACAACTCTAAAAATCATACATACTGAAAATCAATGAGTTGTATATTGTGATTCAATGAATTATATGGCATATAAATTATATCTCAACAAAGCTGTTACAAAATATACTTGAAAGAAACACACTGGCATGGCATACACATATACACACAACCTATAATGTACCGTCACAAAAATTCTACTGGGTTTCCAAGTGGTTTTAGAGTATCGCCTGCTACACAGAAGCCATACTGAACCCTGGCCAGTATTTTTTTAGTATGTGTGATTGCGAGAACACAACAAGGTTGCCTCCTTAGTATAATTTGCATAATGCTAGCTATTGCTATGTAGAGATACGTAGGTTACTAAAATAATATTCTGGACTGAGGAATGGTAGGAAGAGGGTTAATTGTAGCTTAGTTTATCTAGTTCCCTATTCTTTACCTTAGAATGTAAGTCTACAGAGTCACATCTGTCTAAATTCTTTTTCAGCTACTCTTCTCACAGAACACTTTATAAAAATAATTACATGGTGATATACCAATCACATAGTTGAGAGTAATGAGGGGTTTTTACAACTTCTTGTACCTGGCCCCAGACAGAAAAACAGCTGGTGTAAGGATCAGTTCTTATGGGTTACCATATTGGTATAACCTTAAATGTCTACCTTTTAGGAACCTGTATGATGTTTAAGAATATCAAATTAAAACTTCTCAAAGACAAATTCATTGTAGAGAGTAACGATAACAATAATAATAAAAATAGATGCTAACATTTATTGCACATTTACTATGTCCACTTTTTGAGCTCATACCTCCTGTTTCTGAAATATACAACATAACTTCCATTTGTAGTATGCCCTACAATTTGATGTCCTAGTTATCAACAAGGTTCCTCCTCCTCTTCTGCATCCTCTGGAGCTTCGGATCCTTTCTAATCTTCTTTCTTACTAGGATCCTCAATCTCTCTCTCCCCATTGGCTTCTTATTTTTTATCTTCAAGCACAAATCTCTCTTCTTTCAGGAAAAATAATGCAACTGCCTCCTTTTCTAGTTATCAAACTATCTCTTTTCTTTCCTTGCCAAACTGTCTCCATCTGCTACCTCTATTGCTTCATTATACACTTATCACTTAGACTATCGCCACCTGTATTTCCCCTTGCCACTCTATTATACCATTAACCTAAATACGTACTCTTAAACTCACTAAAATTATTTTCTTGCTTCCCAAGTCCTAGACAAACAAATCCTACAAAAACATTCCTCTGTTTGTTTCTTTTAAGCCTTTAAAAACCTATCCATCTTATTTCTATTTCTGTACAACAGTTTGCATCGGGTGTATGTGTCTATACATTTCTTTTCTCTCTCCTTGCTATGTTTTAAGTCTAAAATTTCACTCAAAAGTCTCAGATTCAGAAGTGTGGTCTGGTTAGAAAGGGAGGCTCACTGGGAGTGTGACTTGCAAGGCTGTATTCTGGTCCCCGGCTCCTCCTTTGTGGTTCGCTGCTTCCTGGCTACCATGAGATAAGCAGGCCTTTGCCAGGCCCTTCCACCATGCTTTTCTGCATTGGAGCCAACCACCTTTCAGCTGAACCCATTGGAAAATGTGAGCCAAATAATAGAGCTCTACTTCTTTAAGGTGTGAGTGTTGGACAATGTGTCCCGCAGCAGGAAAGTGACCAATGTACTACTATTTAATAGGAACCTCCCGAAGGGAAAAAGCTATGTTTTCTGCTGCATTTTCTATCTTTCCATTGTACTTAAAATAGCAGGAAGGATGATACATCATTAAAGATCACGAATTTCTATGTTTCTGAATACTAAAATTTTCATTTTTATTCCCAGTGATTATTTTAATGGAAGATTCAGTGTGGTCTGGCAACATTTATCAGTCAACTCAACTTTTTAATTTTATTTTTCTTTCTCCCTGAACCAACAGGAAGATGGTCTCCATGTAGTTCTGATCAAGACACCCCTCTAGGCTATACAATAGAAATAGGAAAAAACAATTTAAATTCCTAAGGAAAAATAAGGAATACAAGAAGAATGCAGAAATAAATTCTTAATATTAGAAGTATACAAGTAATGTCAGAAAGGTGGATTTAAATAAGAGATATGTAATTATTATCTATGGGATTATAAAGGTTATATATGGAGATAATGCAAACTTGTGGATTAGATCCTGGAAGTCTATTTTTTTTAATTTTCTAATTTTATTTTAATAGTACATTTTAGATGTACATAGTGATAATATTCATCATAGGGGATTTGTACCTGTACACGACATATCTTATTGCTTCCTTTTTTCCATTCCCCTCCCCTCCCCCCTCCTCCCTCCCTATTTACAAAAGCTTTGTTTCCATTTTTTCCTTCCATTTCTTAGGGTATCATTTTTAAAAGCAAATTCCACATATCTGGAATTATCTTTGATTTCATAAGAAAGGTAGTAAATGTTTGAACTTCTCCCAAAGTAATATAAGTTGAAAGATATAAATAGAGAATCAGCAGAATCAGATACACACATGGCTGACTTGCACAGTGATCTGGTTCCTCAAAAAATCAAGATGTTACAAAGATACTGCAACTGTTAGAGAAGATCCTCTAGCTTTGGAAGGACTAGTCCAGGAGGATAAATATGCCACTTAGTGGCCCTGTCTCATGTAGACTACCAGGCTTGAGGGACCACAGGACAAACCTATTTCTTACAGCATCAGAGGACTAGTATGTGTTAGTTTAAAATAACTAAAATAAGGATTAAAATGAAATAAGGATGAAACATTAAACATATATGACCAAGAACATTTAGCATGAATTTTTTTATACAATAAATAAGTTTGTCTTTTAGCATAGGGTACCCTTTCCATAAATCTGCTTTAGAAATCAAGTCTCCAGTATGCTTTCGAAAAGCTTTTGTTAAAACTGAAGTATATTGATAAAGTGATTTAATATAGTTGAAAACAAGCTGCAGCACTCTAGTAGGCCCTCTGGAACTTTGTGTTAGAGAAACATCTTTATAGCATTATAGGAAGCATTTACTGCAATTTGCCATCAATCTTTAAAAATAATAATGTTAAGCTCCCAACAATGTTGTCTTTGTTAGTGCATTACTACTATTTTATTCATGTGGTTTGTTGTGCTTATATGAATTATTCCCAATTCTACCGCAATGTCCTGGGCTGATATCCTTTAAGTAAAAGGTACTGCAACTATGGGTTGACTCAAAGGGCAGCCGAGTGTATTTTAATATTCACATGTCCTGTGAACCATTAGTGAAGAAACACAGAATTATACTGCTGGATTGTGTTCCAACTGAATGCACAGTGATTACCTCGGTGGGGCTGATGCAGTTCCTTAGCTTGGTGCCACAAAATGAATCTTCACCTACTGAGTGGGTCTGTGAAATAAGTGCCTGTGAAACTATAAGGAAATTTAAAATTTAGCCTGTTATTCAAGGTCCATAATTGTCATCACGTAAATTGCTCCGGTGTATCTAAGTCTCAGGAAAGACAAGGCTTGCATGCACACGCATGCACAAACACACACACCCACCACAGGCAAGACCATTCCACTAGGTCTACAGTGAAAGGTAGTTATAAAAGGTAGAAATTTTAAATTACCAGCGGTACTTGTGCGTGTATCTTTTACTTTGAAGAAGGCAGTGTTCACTGAATGGAAATCTTTGTTGGGAAATTTAAAATTTGCAAAGTACCCTTAAGCGAGAGATATCCATTTGCACTGCTTGCATTCAGATCTTTAACCGAGATCGCTGTTACTTAAACAAGTGGCCTTGAGAAAAGAATTTTGCTTGAAAAGAAAAGGAAGGGAAAGGCGGAACAGCATTCAGCTAACTGTGAGGAATAACTGGATCTCAGGCTCAGTTTTGCTTGCAGTTAAGTCTATTATGCGAGGCAAGACACTTAACCTTCTTGTGTTTATTTTCTACTGCAAAACATGGATAACAATAGCTGCCACAGCTTAAAACTGTTATGTGGATAAAAGTATTTTGAAACTGTAAATGCTCTGTAAGTGCTGGTTGTTATTGCTATACACCTGTCAAAAATCCAAATTTACAAGGAAGAAAACCAGGGAATAATTATTTGAATTACAACAGACTTCTCAGCAAGTACTTTAAATGGCAAATGTGATTTAGGAACTTTACAAAGATACTTTTCAACCACTTTCCTGGAATATAGGTCTGTTTTTACTTGGGCAGGTAACTGTCCTTCCTTAAATGTAGAATTAGAATTCACTGACTCAACATCAGGGGAGTCTGAAAGGGACCTTAGAGATAAGTTTCTCCTATGTGTTACTAGTCATTAGGTTCCTATGCTCAGGTTCCCTTGCTCAATGCTGACCAAATCTCAGGCAGCCATTTACTTTGCTAAGAAGGTAAAAGGATTTGTTCAGAGCTAGCTTGGAGGAGATGGGGGTGCTCATTTGCCTCCAATACCAATCTACAGGTACGGAAGGGTCTTGGTGTGTTAGGGTCTTGTACAGCAACGAAAGGTGGGGGAAGGTGGAATATAAGGGAATAATGGACATATTTAGTTTTTTCCATCCCCTCCAGGACCCAGCCCTTCCTCTCCTTGCCTAAAGAAATGAAATTGGATTTGAATTCCGTTGCTAGCATTTGTGTATTCTGTCCATTCATCTGGGCTGAGGAGAGGTGGTGTTTGCCATTTAATGCCCTATTTCTGAGGAGGTTTGGAGAAGCCACTTATCTCTAAAGGAAAAAAAAAAATCTAACCTTCACAGCTCCATTTTGCTTATATACTGAGCATCACCCCATGTTTGTCAAAGCCTTGGCAGCTACTAAGAGAATGGATGGACTAAAAATGAGAGAGGAAGAGAGAGGTTTAGCACAGATGTGTGCCCCTCCCTCACCTTATCTGGAGAAATTTGGCTTTCTGCTGTTTCGTATTTAAATTTGTAAATTCTAGGTACAATTTGATTTGCAAAAAGAGATTCGTTTCCCAGGACTCTCCCTCCTCAGCCCTGAAAGAGTCGAAAGCCAACTCCTCCCCCCCTTTTTTTTTTGGGTGAGAAATTAGAGCCCAGAGATGTGAAGCGATCGTCACTGTCTGGTCCTGGCTAAAGCATCTTCATGGCATGCTATAAACTGTTACGTCAATCAATTGAAAGTGTTGTTTACATGGTCATATATTCCACAGACACTGACTTGAAAATGTAAGTTTTTTCTTCAACTTTGTGGAGATAGATCTTGCAGGATGACTTTCAGAGAAATGCCACTTTTCCCCAAGGTCGGTCTTTTGCAAAACTGTAAGGAAGATAAAAGCTACCTTTAGTACTCTTTACTTTTCTCTTCTCCTCTTGGAATTCTATTTGGCATCCAAACTGCGGGAATTCAGTACCCTTGACTATTCAGTAAAGTTCATCTTTATTCAGAAGACTACTGAAAGTAGTAGACCGTACCTGAGCCCTGTGCTCCTGGAAAACATATTGGTTAAGAAATTCCTCTACTCTTTTGTGTTCTGGGAAATGGCTTCCCGCTCCTGGACACACACACACACACACACACACACACACACACACACACACACGCATGCACACACAGAACGTCAAACACATATGCAGTGTGCCTTTCCCTGTGTGACTTATTAGATAGAGCTCTCCATCCATTCTTTCTCAGAATTTCCATGAGGCTCTCCTATGATTCACTTGTTTACCCGTGACAAGGCCAAACACGGACCTTTCCCGTATTGACTGAACCTGGTGAAAGACGAGACACAGACCCTTGGATTTCCCATTCCTTGTCTCATAAATAGTTAGCTGAGTTCAAAACCATTTTTCTCCTAAAACCAGTTAGACACAGAGATAAATGTTTCCTGTACAGCTGAGACTTCCTCTGATTACAAAATAGTGCTCTGTGTAAATCATCTCATGTGGAATGTATATATTCCTCCCCATTAAAGATGAAGGCAAAACCTGCTTATTGCAATAACTGGGATATAATCAATTGCCTTACTTGTTCAGTTTTTCTCTTTGATACTTCCTGATTGAGAACTTAAATTTATATATACTTTTAGCTTATGTTACATTATTACAAAAACGGTGGAAAAACACAAAATGTGGAAGCAGATATCCTCGGTTCTAATCCCAGTTCTCTGTGTTATCTTTCCCTTTCTGGACCTCATGCTCTTCACCTTTAAATAAGAATGTAGGATTTGATAGTCCTTATGATTTTATATTTTATAATTATCAAAAAATTACATTGTATTAAATGACTCAGATCTAGGAGCGAGCCTTTTATTTGTTTATATCTCACTAACCTTGTTTAAATTAGTTGTTACACTTTCCATTTTTTCCTCTTTTTCTTTTCTTTTCACCTTCCTTCCTTTCCCCCTCCTCCCTCCCTAGTTCTCTTCCCATTTGAATATGAAAGGGGAAAACAACCCAAGATACATCATGTACTGGTAAAAATTAAATATGATGAATGTGATCATTATGTATATCTAAAATGTACTAATAAATGTTCTTGGTTAAAAATAAAATAAAATAAATAAATTAGCTGTTATGTAATGTTTGCTAGTCAAATGAAAAGTGTTATGGCTGCTTTGTAAGCTTCCCAAGGTAGTCAGGGACTGCATTAGTACTTAAAATGTCTTCTGTTCTTTAAGTGTTCACCGAACAATGGCAACTTAGCTTTTTTTTCTGGTAGATCCATTGTTTGGTTACGACTTATATCTTAAACTGTAGAATGTTATTAAATTTTTTGGTATACTAAATGCCTATAATAAGATACATTTTTTCCTTTCACTTAGGTAACTAAGTGGTGAGAAATTTCTCTTTCCTAAGGAGAAACAGACGCATATAATAAAAGTTAATGGGGAACCAATTCATAGAATTTAATTTTCTAAAAATACCATTCAAAGTACCATCATCTGATAATAGTAATAATTTAATAATAATAGACATAAATTGGTAAGTAAACACAGCCCAAACTTTATGGAGAGAAAGCTTTGTATCCCAATAAGGCCCTTTTACATAGAAAAATTCCCAACACTTTAAAAGTAGGTTCTTCAGTACCTAACAGACTGTCAATGAAGTCCAAAAAACTCAAGGTAATCTTCAAATCTTTTGACCCAATAATAATTAGTATGAGATTCAACCATGTGCCATGGTCTGCAATATGCTTCATATCAAACATTTCACTTCCTCTTCACTACACCCTATTGCACAGGTACCATTTTTGTCATCCTTCTATTACAGACAAGGACCCTGGTTCAGTGAGATTAGGTCAATTACTGGAGGTCAGAACCACTAAATGACACAATCAGTATTGAAAACCAGGTCCGATTCCAGAATCCAGGCTTTTAACTACCATGCTGCAATGCTTAGTCCTCTAGGAGAGTAAAGAAAATGACAGAAAAAGAACATTCTGGTGGTCAGTTTCATATTTTAGGCCATACAACATCAATACAAGCTTCTAGAACTGCGTTTATAGGGTGTGTGTTGTCTAAAGAAACATAAAAGTAGTCAGCTGACCATCTGAAAATATCTTTACATTTTATTTACATCATCTGCAAGGTGTGGTTTAGTACACATGTGGCAGTATAAAAAAAAGGAGCTACTTTTATTTGGTAAATAATATGCAGCAAACACACAATATAGCTGTACCATGAAGTGCAGTTATAGGTAATGTTACGCTCACGTTTTCATAAAAAGTCAGCTCAAGTTAACAACTTGGATATATGGCATCAGGGCATAATGATTTTTCCTAATAAAGTATTAAACTGAAATCAGTTTGCCATGTTCATTTTTATAATGAGCATAAACATAAAACATTTTTTTTCATTTATAGAACTTGTCACAACACATTAAAACATAGGTGAGTGGATTTCTGTAAGATCTATCATGAATAGACTCTGGGGCTTTGATTTCACTGCATAAAAACTCTTCTGTGGTCTTCATATACATTTCAATCATAAATTCCAGTATACGGTTTACCCTTGAACAACGTGGAGGTTAGAGTCACTGAGTCCTGCACAGCTGGAAATATCCATGTGTAACTTAGGACTTTCCCCCAAACTTCAATGCAAATAGCGTACCATAGACCAAAAGCCCTACTGATAACACAAAAAATTGCCTAGCACATATTTTGTATGTTAAATATACTCTAAACAGTAAAAAATATGCAAGATTACTGAGAGATCACTTTTTACTATGATATGTAATTTCCTGGAGAGACCAAGTCCTCACATGGCGATGATCAATGCCACACGACATTATAACTCCACAATCCTGTCACTTGAGCTCACTGCATTAGATACATGAGGTAGCTGTGACATTATTACACTAGTACAGTATACACTACAGCTAATTTTGTGCAGCTATGATTCAACACCTTCACATTTGTTGACATTTTTCTTGACTGCAAATGGCACCATATACTGTTTGCAAATGCTTGCATGTATTTCAATAGATTTTAACTTTTAACAATATATTTGTCTATACTTTATAGTAGTAAACGATAAATAGACTATTATCTTCATGTATGTTCCACATGCATGAAATACTTACATTTTTGTAATTTTTAAAGTATTTCTAGGTTACACGGTTCATCTGTAGTTTTTCAAATTGTTAAAAATCTTCAAAAAAGCTGCAATATAAATAGAGCCTCATTGTTGAAAATGATGTTTGGGGGTCAACATAGTGTAGATGTTCAGAAATGAGGCTCTGGAATCAGTCCACAAGTTTATAGCTCTGTGACCTTGTGCAAATTACTGAACCTCTCTGGGCCTCTGTTTCTCATTTGGAAAAGGAGGACCATGTCTCCTTCATGAGATAATTGATGTAAAGTGTCTGGAAAAATTCTTGGCACATGGTAATTGCTTAATAAAGCTTAGCCATCATTTCCAACCTACTTTACAAAAAGGAATCAAAATGTAAATTAGAATACAAAATTAAATATACTCTGATGGAACTATAGGGTGACCTATTGCTGTGCTGCAGTTTCATTTTCTTTATACATTACAAGTGTAAATCAGAAATATCTTTAAATAGGTATTTCTGATTTTTAATGTAGGAGAAAGAAGCCTCTAGAAAGATGATATAAATAGTGGCTCTTATAAATTCAGATATAAAGGAATCAAACAATAAGAGAAAAGAGAAGGGAGAAAAAGCAGCTAAGAGAGGATGGGGAAAAAAATATAATTGTATTCAAACTCCTTTCTCCGTCACCTCGGACCCCTGCACATTCCTCCGCCCCTCTCGGCAGTAGCAATGAAACTATCAGGAAAGGTCAGTCCAGGCCAGAAACAAGTATTTTAAAATGAGATGCAAAGAAAACCACACCATGAAATGAAAACCTGAAGAGAACTATTATTTTTTTTCTGAACCCTAAGCATTTTTTACTGAAGCATGGATCAAAGCAAAGTCACTTCTGCAAAACTGAGCAACAAACAAACAAACAAAAAAAACCAACCAAATCCCCCACACAATCCCCTAAAAGGAATTAAATACTCAGGTAAAGAGTACCAACTGAAATAACTATGAAACAACATACTTTATTTGCAACTAATGAACCAAAATACGTTATTACCTATATAAAAGTGTAGGTTTCTTGAGGATAATAACTTGGGTCCTTCTTTTGTTTTTAGTTTTTGGTGTAAAAATACCCAGGATAGTGCTGGCTATACATGTTCTTCATTTCCACTTTTCATATTGGCTTCCTGAAATTTTACATAGCTGTATTGGATCCTATTTTAAAGGAAGTCATAAAACCAATGTCCAGCTATTTTCAGTGCTTGTATATTAAGACCAAGATCATTCAATGTGAATACAAAGTTGAGAGCGCCGGTATTGTGACAATTACAACAAGTAAGTCAGGTAGTTGTGGCTCAAATTAGTTAAATTTACCCATTCAGGATTTGAAGTGATTTTTCTTTTCCCCAATGAGGAAGAATTCATGTTCCATAACTAGAAAAAAAATTCATGTTGTCCTATTTTTGACATAAACATTCACCTTTGAATTAAGCATAAAAGGCCTTTTCTTATTATAAACAGAAGAAATTTCTGTATGCCCTTGGTAAAATGTTATATATAAGTGCTGGGCATGGACACAGAAAATTTAATCAAAATCCCATGTTGCTTCAGGGTGGTTATATGTGAAATGCAATTTCCATTGTATTGAAAGTTCCATTCTGTAAATATTTATCTATTTTCAAAATTGTCAACATCTTTGAAAAGTTTAATTGGTTTATACTCAAGGCACTGGAGAAAAGGAAATTTTGCTTTCACAAGGCATTTACATGTATTTATTCTGTTCACATAGAGTACTTCTTTCAAGTAATCATGAAATTTAATGTGAAGTGAAATCACCCTAGATATGGTCCAAATGACAAAATCAGAAGAAAAGTAATCAATAATCAATCAATCATTTTAATCACAGTACCTTTTTTCTCTGATTTGTCAGAAACTTTTCCTCCAATTGGAGAGTAAGTAGTGTCCATGGACTCGGTCCCTCTGTTCCCTTTGCTAATTCCATTTTCATACAGCTGTCCTTCAACTGGTTGCAACTGCCAAGTCAGGCCAAACAAATGTACTGCTGCAAGAAAAGAAGTCATATATTAACTTATTCAGACCTAGTGAGAAGGTCTCCAAGCAAGCTATCCATTTACACCTAAAAATTCCATGACAAGTTAGTTGTCTTTTAATTAGGATAAGCAACTAGGAGTTTACACCTATATGTATTATATGTGCAGCTACTTTTTCAAGTAGCTGTTATAAAATGTTTTGAGGCTAAACCTTTCCTAGTGGTAGGATTAAAAACTACAGAATTCAGCAATTTTAATGAGAATGATTTAGCTACCAAGTGCTGTGACTTCTTCCTTTCCTATTTGCCTTAGTCATGTAACTCTGGTTTGCACATAAAACAACAGCAGAGAAATATGACAGCCTACCATGAGAACGTGAGAGACATTCTCCATGGCAAATATTTCCTGAATGTCTAGTATGCATAAGGCCCTCCAATGGCTGCAACAGATGATATCTAGATATATATTAGGGAGGTATTCAGCAGTATTACAAGTGTAAAATAACCATAATATCATGCAGAAGACTAGGAGACAGGTTCAAATTTCTGTAAGCTGATTAAAAAGTACTTGGTGTAGGTCAGTATATAATGAAATGAACACACACTGTTGATGAAAATATAAAAATACAGTAATATTTTTGGAGGGCAACATAGCACTGTTTATTTAAAGAAAACCAAAAATTTTGTTTACACTCTAAGCGAGCAATTTAATTTTTATGAATTAACTTATTGCACCAAATTACAAGATATTACGTTGTAACATTTGAAAATCACATCAAAAATTATGATCAATCTAAATACTCAAGATGTGGTAAATTAAATAACTGACAATAGCATAAATAACACATGATTATGTGGTTATTAAACTCATGTTTTAGAAGACCATTCAATGGAATGGGAAATATTCATGATGCAGTAAATAAAAATATCAGGTTCCTAAACAGTATGAATAGAATGATCTGCAGCATGTGTGTGTGTGTGTGTGTGTGTGTGTGTGTGTGTGTGTGAGACCATGCCTGTAGAAAGAACATGTTGGGAGGAGATACGTCAACATGTTAATAGCATGGAGAGCCTATGGAGGTTTTTCATTTTATTCTTTATGATTTCCACATTTTCCTTATTTATTTATTTATTTTTTACAATGAACATGTATGATGCTTGCCATCTGGAAAGAAGGTTTCCTTTTAAAAGAAACATTTTGAAGAATAATAGGTTAAATTTGGCTGAGCTGATCAAGGATGATTTTACGCAGAAGTAAGATTAGAAATGGACTTTGCAGAATGTGCAGGGCTTTGGTGGATGATAGAAGTGGGTAGGGAGAATAGGCAGGTTGAACAAAATATGATTTTGTAAAGTGTAGGATGTATTTGAGGCAAAGGTATTTATTTACTAGGGTTCACTGGAATTTAGTTATGTATAGGTGGCAGTGGAAGTTAGGGCCAGAAGGGTTAGGACCAAATTGTGGAGGACACTGAATGCCACACGTCGATATTTAGATTTAATTTATTCAGCAACAGAGATACATTTCTATTTTGTGAGCAGATGAGTGATATAAGTAAATTTTTCTTTAGGAGGGTTAAATACATAGCAACAGCAGTCATCGAAGGCTTCTAGACAAATGCAAACTATCATTCAAATACACTTTGGAGAAATAGTGTGGAAAAGGATGGATTGGAGGCCCAAAGGTACATTAGAGAAACCACTTGGGATGGTACTCTAGTGATCTAAGTGAGGAATAATCACTGGCTCAGTTAAGGACATGTTACAAGAATGTCTCAATTACCTGTAGTGAGGGGCCCAAGAAGGAGATACTTTAAGAAGAAACTGCTTAGATGGCAGGTCAGGATTTGGCAACAAGCTCTATGTGTGCTCATGGTGTGTTTGTGTATGTATGTATTTCTTGCATGGATGTAGGTGTCCTAGGGGAGGGCATACAAGAAAGTGAAGAAAAAGGAATTCTTCATTTACTATAGTAACTGATGAATAGTAGAATCATGAATAGACTCAGGGAATCTTTACTTGGACTATACATAGTCAGTACTAGATATGTGTTTTGTTGAGTAAAAGGAGTTGAATACACCCTTGCAAGCGCAACGCCCTGAGTTCGATCCCCAGCACCAAAAAAAAAAAAAAAAAAAAAAAAAAAAAAAAAAAAAAAAGAAGTTGAATACATGGTTTGAGTGGAGAGTCGAATTGATTTGGCTTCGGAGATTCTGGGTTCCTGGGCCCGATGGGTCATGCAGATAGTAATGATAACAACAGGAGATTCAAAGTTATGGAGAAATATTAAAGCTAGAATAATATTGCAAAGTCATACATGCACAGAGGCGAAGTTGAAATTGTGAGAATGAATGAGGCCACTAAAGGGAGAGAATGTTAGGAGAGAAGTAGGGCAGAAGCTGGAAAGACTTCTCTCCTGTTTTCTCATATTTCTCAACATTAACTAAATCCTACCAAAAGGAAAAAGAAAGGAATCTGCTCATAGCTGTCTCACATTCTTTGGGTTCCTAGGAAGAGTGAAGAGGGCTGATCTCTGTATCTGACACTCATATACAATACAGTATAAGATTTGATGATTGAGAACAGAGAAGTCAGCCAGACAACCTAGTTAAAAACCCTTTATCCACTTTTAGTTGGAGGTAAGAGATTTCTAACAGCCACTTTCTAATTTACCTGTAAACTTTTAAGCATTTACTTGGTTTCTACCTTTTTCTTAGGATTAAAACCAGTGCTGCTTGATGAGTTTCTCTTGCAATTATTGGAAACAATTGAAACAAAAACCTAGTGGCCCCGAGTAAGGTATGATGTGCTATGTGAAGAAAGTTATAGCACTGATATATCAAGATGTGCTTGCCAAATGACTCAAAATTTGGTTTACATATTTGTCCTAATAAAAGGTGTTTTATCAATGTTATAGAAAATTTGATCCATTCTGGCCCCCACAGCATTGGAATATTATAGATATTATCAAGCATACTGGGAATGTGTTTCATTTTCTTCGTTCAATTACTTTTGTGAAATTAGATGGGCTGTACCTAACAAAAGGCATAGTGGTTTTCATTCTGAAGGCCAATAGGACTAATTGATGTATTTTAAGTTAAGCCAGTTTCCTGAGGGCACCAGAAATGAGAGCAAAGGCATGTGCTGAGAGACTGACTTCAAAATATATAAAGTAAAAATTAATGTTCACCATAGAATGAAATGGGGCACTTCCAGCCAATCAAAGCAGGTAGAGGTATGAGGACATTTAGTACAACACTTTTTGAGAACGGTGACGTTTTATAATTTTTAAGTTTACTATATGTTTTCCATGGAGCAAGCTGTTTGGAATGTATGTTTGTATGAATATATAATGACATTTAATTACTTGCTATGGATCAAGAGTGTCACGGCAAGGCTACTGGCTTTTTTTTCTCTTCCAAATTGAACCATCATATGCTGAATTATGAAAGGAAGCCAAAAAGAACATTTATGTGCAGGGTAGACTGTGGTCACCAAACAACTCTAGCATTGAGTTTCATTAGAAATAAGCAATAGTTTGTCTAAACTAAGCCAATAAATAAAATTATGTTGATCTGTAGGGTATATAAACTTATCATTAGAATGATGTAATAGCGCTTCTCCAATGGGGATTGTTTACTGATTTAGTCAACAAATACTTTCAAAGCATTTGACAAGAACACTGGGGATGTTGGCATATAGGCGAAGGTACTACTACAGATGTTTAATAGCCAGGACAGCATAGGTGAAGGTCACCCAAAATTGTTATCATACAGAAACCACCATTATAATTTAATTAATACACTCTGGCTGTCTGTCCGTTTTGGACCAAGGATGCAGACACAGTATCTTCCTTAACTCCTAGTGGATCCTCATTCAGAACCACACTAGTTAGGTTATTCCGTCAAATGCAATAGGCAGTATGAGTCAGTTGGCTAGAGTTAGGGATATAGCTGGTAACAAACAGGACAATGTTAACTTATATTCACATACTAATTAGGTTAACGGAAAAAAAATCATCCATCTGCCAGAGGGGAGATGGGCTGAGACAGACAAAGAAAGACCAATGATATGATGAAACTACGAAATAGAACATAACTGTTAGAGAAATGAGAAAACAATAAATGAGATATTTTCAGGCAGTTACAAGTGCCATGAAGAAAAAATAAAGATTGGTCAAGAAAGGCCTTAAGAGGAGACAATATTCGAACCAAGATTAAAACGGTGTGAAGCCATATGAATGCCCAGTGGAAGAACCCTCCTGGCAGAGGAAACAGAAATTACAAAAGGCCTGAGGCCTTACACAGAGCATATGAAGAGTGCTAAGGAGCCCGGTGTGATTTCAGGCAATAAGGCAAAGAGTGGCAGAAGAAGTCACACACACAGGACTGGATCTGCAATTGTGTCATCTCAGTGCCCTCAGACCCCCTTCACAAACTGGCCACCAATAAACAAGAAGTTAATAGAACGTAATGAAACTACAATTTCATATACCAGCACACATACCTCCAAATGAGCATTGCTAGTTGGAATAGATGTAATATAAACACTCCTGACCTGAGCAAGGTTAAAGTTCTTGTTCTTAAAGACATATAAAAATATAAATACAGGGGTTGGGGTTTTAGCTCACTGGTAGAGTGCTTGCCTAGCAAGTGCAAGGCCCTGATTTTGATCCTCAGCACTCCCCCCAAAATACAGACATACACATGAATAGACATTTACACTACCCATCTCTCAGAGAGCATTGGTCCCATTATTTACATTTTACTGAAGCAAAACGGCTGGACAGTATGCGTATAAGCCTATTTGGACATTGCAGCAGTGATGTCTTTTCCGCTGATTAAGAATGGCAGGCCCTAATGGTCTTTAACAAATGTTCCTCGCTGCCGAGCCCTCTACATTTTATAATTATTACCCTTCCTGTTTTATGAAATTGCAAAGAGCCACACTCTGAAATTACAAATTTATTGCAAAGTTAAGGTAACAAATGGATTATCTTGCTGTTTTCAGTTGCCAAACTGAATCAGGTACCTTGCTCTGAAGGTGGGCTGACCCCATGAGCAGAAGCTCTACGGAAACCACGCCTCTCTGCTGTTCGAACTATGCATTCTCGGTTAGGATGTTGGACTTTGTTTCTCGTAAGTAACTTTTATAATCAATAACATTGCTCCATTCCACTCCCACTAAAGAGACAGATATTCACTTATAAGAAGGAGACCACAGGAATGTTTCAGAAGTAGACGTGAAAGTCACAAACTGAATGACTTAGTCTTGTGCAGTCCCGCAAAGCAGCCACTCATCACATGTGTCGCTGAGCACGTGTAATTTGGCTAGTCATATTCTAGTCATGTGCAAAGATCGAAGTTAAGAAATAATGTCAAATGTCATAGTAATAATTTTATATTCATTACATATTAAAATGATAGTTTGGATAGAATAGATTAAATTTCTATTAAAATTAATTTCATAGAATTCTTTTTACCTTTAAAAATCTTAAATTACATATGTGGTTTATATTTCTATTGGACAGTGATGATCTCGATTATCTAGAATATTTCACAAGGAGAAATGATGTTTTCTTTCAACACTCTATCATAAAACTATCAAAATATATCGAAAATGCCTGTTTACACATCTGCTTCATTGTTATCAAGCGCTCAGAGGGCAGGAGCCATGTCTGCTTCTTTTTTCTCACCCTGGTACTTAAATCAGCATTTGGTTGTTAGCAAGCATCCATTTGTACATTGTTGATAGGAATGTATTGTGGTAATGTGGCTTTGGAAGGCAATTTTAATATCTATCGCAAAACTGGGAATGTTCCTTGACCAAGTAATTCTACATCTAGGAGTCTGTGCTAAAAAAATAAGCACACATTTGCACAGAAGAGAATGTACAAAAAAATTCATTTTAGTATTGTTAATATATTGACTTTGCTAATATATAAGAATGTTAGAGCAACTAATATATCCATCTATGACAGAAAACAATATATGCATCTTATGAGGTTCCATGTAAACCTAATTGAAACATTATATAATGTATACATGTATAGAAACATCACATGATACCCCATTAATATGTATAATAGTTTTCTTTTTACCTATCCACTAAAAATAAACTTTAAAAATTACTGGAAAAAAAGAGAAATCCCATGAAAAAATTGAAAGGATTAAAACTCAAGAAACTGTTGGGTTGAAGGAAACTAAGGGGCAGTGACAAATAAATGTAGTATGGGATCCTAGATAAGATACTGGAATTACTGGAATGAAAAAAAAAAACAGACTGAAAAAACAGAAATTTGAATTAAACTCTGAGTTTATCGTATCATACCAATGTTAATTTCTTTATTTTAGCAATTTTCCTATGGTTATGTAAGATGTTAACATTGACAGAAGCTCAGTGATGGGGATACTGGAATTCTGTGTTACATTTGCATCTTTTTCATAGGTCTAAAATTACTTGAAATTAAAAGCTAAAAAGAGAGATAAAAGAATGCTCTAGTAATGTACTGGAGCCAACTTTTAAGAGGCAATTGTGTGAGTCTCTTCCCAAATCCACTTTCAGTGACTTCATGTTGGCAGCTGAAATTGGCTATGGTGGGTGTCTTTACATTCTTGCCAATCAACAAATGTTGCAAATCAGAGAGGGTGCAGCTGCCAGAGATCTGGTTGTTATTTAACAACACACACCGAATGACCTATATGTACTGACATGGGAAGAGATCCGTATGAAAGAAGTGGTAGTACAATACATATCCTAAAACCCTGTTTAAGTAGAAAATATGTATCTATAAGTACATAAAAAGTAGAAAATATGTATCTATCTATAAGTACATAAAAAGAGAAGTGAAAGGATGTATACTAAACTATGGAGTGGGAATCTGGGGTAACTGAAAGGATACTATAACTTTTTCATATTGTTAGAATCTTTTCCAAAAATAATATATTCATGTATTACTACATCATTTAAAAACTCACTGCTCATAAGACTAAAATGTATTATATTGGGAAAGGGAAGAAAATGTCCAAATGGGAAAGGGAACAAAGGAGGTGGAAAGGAACAGAGGGACAAGAGAAATAAGAAATGGAAGGAAAAAATGGAAACAAATCTTTTGTAAATAGGGAAGGAGGGGGGGAGGGGAGGGGAATGGGAAAAAAAGAAGCAACAAGATATATCATGTACAGGTACAAATTCCCTATGATGAATGTTATTAATATGTACATCTAAAATGTACCATTAAAATAATATAAAATTTAAAAAAATAAACAAAAACTCACTGCTCAACAAAACTTTGTTTAGCATAATGGGTAGATGCATTGTTTTATTCCATCTCTTTTATTGTTTTTCTTTTCTGTTTATAACAGAGGTTTGTGAACATTTTTAAGCAGCAGAACCATTTAGCAATTAAATATGAATAACTCCAAAAGCACAAAAGTTAGATAAAACAGATGACATCTTTTGATTAAAAGAGATTGTGGATCCAAAAGTACTGTCCCAAAATTCTGCAGAACACAGTTTGAAATCCTGTGGCCTAAGAATTATCCTCAAAATATCTGAATAAGGAAAGATAGGGTGCTGGGAACAATTATTTTAGTAATTTTAATTTATCAAACTATAGTTTCAAGAGATAGAATTACCTTTCATGCAATTCTGTATCTCTTGGTGTTTTGTTTTAACTCTCTTAAAGATGCTATTTTAATCCATTTAATAACAAATAAATAGGGCTTTGGTAGTAAATATACAAGTGAATCTTGAAATTGCAAGATTTTAGCTAAGTCTTGGAAACAACCTAAATGCCCAACAACCAACGAATGGCTAAAGAAAATGTGGTTTTTCTACACTATGGAGTACTACACTGCCATAAAAAAGGATAAACTAGAGTCATTCATATATAAATGGATGTTTCTTGAGAACATACTCTTAAGTGAAATAAATCGGACACTCATGAGCACGCATCGAATTGTTTC
>PVJO010007088.1:0-84299 GCA_004026905.1 Hystrix cristata | reverse complement strand
ATGACATTTTAACACACTCACCCTGCCCACTAAAAACTCTGACCCAACCCAGAATCCAATCTGTCACACATCCTATCACCTCCTCCACCCTCGGACAGGGAGGGTTGCACTGCCTCTCCCCCCTCAGAGACTTTAAAGAGAGCAATTTCAATCAAGAGCAGATTAATGGAAATAGCAAACGTAGGCTGAGTTTTCTGAACATCTCTTGGCAAATGTAATAAAGGAGAGAATAGCTTGAAGAGTTATGGAGATCAAGAGAAAGGGTGGGGGTGGGAGTTAGGCATGACTTGAAATCATTGAGATGCCAGAGTGAAAAGAAGAAAATGACAGTTTGAGAGGCTGAATGATTAGTACAGCAAAGTCCCCAAGAAAGCAAAGAAGGTAAGAGCAAGTTCCTTGGAGGCGAAGGAGCTGTAAGGGGCAGAGACACCTGTTCCTCTCAGAAAATAAGGTAAGCAGAAAAGAATGGTAAGAAAAAAGGTGATAGCAATAACAAAAAGGGGATAAGAGGTTAATTAAGTGGATAATAAAGTGTGCTTGGGGTTTGGGGGATGGAGTGTACCTCTACCTAGCTAGGAAGGCACAAATATGAATCTTCATCCTATACTTGCTTGACTGCGTTGGATTTAGAAATTTGTTGTCTATAAGCTTCATTTTTCTCTTCTGTAAAAGGAAGATAGTACTGTATTTGTATTTAGTTGATTTCAATTCTAGCAAGAAATCCATAGTCAAATTGCCACCAACACTACAGAAATATATTATTCTATACACCTGAATGTCCACATATTGGGTAGCATCAGTAATGGTATGGTTAATTCCTGGAAAAATGGTATCAAGGCCCAGATTTTTCTTGGGGGGTGCCAAGGATCAAACTCGGGGTCCTACACTTGCTAGGCAAGCACTGTACCACTGAGCTAAGTCTACAGGGTCAGAATTTATCTGTTTCTCAAATCTGCTCTCCTTGGTTTATTAGTTTTGATGTTCACTGGCTCCATTCAAAGGGGCAAGAGGGCCCTGATGTTGGCAGGTACCAGTGTCTCCAACGAATATATAGAAGTATCATGCCTGTTCTCTATCCTCATATGATATGTTCCAAGTAGTAAAAGATCCACATGGCCATATGTAAAAATACCTACTACTGCAAAAGATAGTCTGCCAAACCATTGCTAAAGACAAAAATTCCAGTGAACCTCAACTCTGGTTGCAGAATGTTAAAGTATTCTTTACTGACTCAGGAAAGTAGATTCAAATGGTAGGAGTTAAAACTGAAACAAAACATACAACTTGGCTTGCAATTTCAGGAAGTCTTTCAGTAAGCAGGATCCAGTAATCTGAAATGAGACCAGTGGGAAGTATTTGTTTCAAAGGAGAATCACTAATGAAACTAACAACTCTTGTGTTAATTAAGGAGTGATTGACTTGGTGTGAGCCTGGTTCTTCAGCCAGTTCCAATCTTTGGGTTAGTTACTAGAAAATATTTTTCAAGTGGGCCTAGTAGTAATGAACTCACAAATCTCTCTGCTTTGAACAATTGCATCGGTTTTGTTTTGTGTTTTGCATTTTGTAACCAAAGTGTGAACTCAATTGTAATACTAACTCTATTGAAAGTAGCAAGCATGATAGGATTGTCCATGGTACATGGCTTTGTCCAACTGAGTGAATTTATCATGTTAAAACAAAGCAAACAATGCAGTTGAAATGGCCAACTTATTTTTAGAGTTGGCTAATGCAGTTTGATAAATTAATAAAATCCTGCTTCCCTATATTTTTTCAGCTCAAGAGAACAAGAAACTTTTAATTTGATAAAATAAATCTATAACTCATTGTTTCTATAAATTGCATGACATTGACAAACACTTAAAATACTCTTTGAACACTTCTTAGAATGATGATTATGTCTTCCCAGCCGGTATTACTTCCATTTGAAAGATATAATGATCATTTAAACCAACTTACACAGCTTGCAAAAGAATGCTATTGTAATTTCCCTCACAGACTCACTCCCTTACAGTTTTTACAATGTATACCATGGATTTGTGTATGTGTGTGTGTGTGTTTGTGTGTGTGTGCATGCGTGTGGTCCTGGTGCTAAAGCCCAGGGTGTTGGGCATGCCCAGCCCTTTCTATGGAATATTTTTATACTTAGCCTACACCACATTTCTAAGGGTAATGTATTAGTCAGCTTTCTGATACCTACAACTTAGAGGAGAGGTTTAATTTGGCTCATGGTTGCAGAAGGTTCAGTTCAGTTCAACCAATCAAAACATAATGAAGCATGCTTTTTCTCAGGAAATGTAGCATTAACTATTGTTTTACATAGAAATATATACTCTATTTCTTAAGCATTTACTTTGAGAAAAGCAATTTATTTGCATTGTCCTCAAATGTTCTTGTTCTCATTTGGGAAACATTTCATGGCAGTGTGTGTGTGTGTGTGTGTGTGTGTGTGTGGTGTGTGTGTGGGGTGTGTGTGTGTGTGTGTGTGTGTGTGTGTGTGTGTGTGTAAAATATGCCAAAGAATGTTTTGGCATTGGAATTTGAATCCCACACTTACCATTCTAGAACAGCATTCTATTACTAAACTATGTGCTCAGCTACTGAAGGGCTGAAATTTAAATTTTTTTAAGGTAAAATAGTGTTTTTGGTCTCTAATCTAAGACTATAATATAAAAAACAAAATCGTTGCGTAGATTTTTATGCTTATTCCTGATGTCGAAATTGTTTATGAAATACCAACTGGCTAAACTAAAAAGTAGTTTTACCATCTAGGTAATTTCTGTATTTATCTGGCCTATTATGGTTTTTCTCATCAATTCAGAGAGCCCTAGCTTACAAGTGATGAATTAGAAACTTTGTTTTACCTCCAAATTAATAGACCTCTTACTCATTTACTAACCTCTAACTCATTTACTAACGATTTACTAACTCACCACTCTGTGATTCTGCCCTTTATTCTAAAGAAAAATTGTCAAATAAGAAAAATTCCACAAACCCTAGAACATCAAACAGGCATAAACACTTCAAAAATCTTCGAAAAGAAAATCTTGATAATTTTGAAACTGAAAAGGATATCAATATGTCTATCAATTAGTGAGCTATCATTTGGGGAAATTACTCTGAACTCCTGAAAATAAAAAAGAGATTTTAGTAGCTTTTCCTGTTACCAAAATAAATAAGTACATACGTAAAAAGGAAGCTCCCTAGTGTGAAAAAGCATTTGTCAGAGTGCAACACAAAAAGAAATGTGTTTCTGAGATGAAGAGCTTAAAATAATTTCATTATCTTCTCCAAGCCATCTATTTGTTGTAAGAGATGTTTGCATGAGAGTAGAGAAATCCGGTAAACAGTTATTGCCAGGAGCTAATGATGACAGAGCTCCCGATCACTTCATCAGGGAGCGATTTGGGAAGGAAATAAGAATGTGACAGTGCACTGACAAGAAAAGCAAAGACAATTTCTTCTGTATGATCTTTGTTTTGTAAAACTGCTGTGAAATTTCCATGCGAGAGCCCTAGGGTAATCATGCTGTTTCTTGGAGCCCTACAGGCTAAGGGCAGGCTCAGCTTTCAATTATTATCCTGATGATGGAAGATTCATAGTGAGAAAAATAGAGGGAAAAGCAGTCAACTAATAAATACAGAACTTATAATTTGAAAGCCGTTGTGGAAATTTAAAAAGTAAATGTGAAGGGCTGGGGATTCAGCTCAGTGGTTAGAATGCTTGCCTAGCAAGTGCAGGGCCCTGAGTTCGATCCCCAGCACAAAAAAAAAAAAAAAAAAGTAAACATCAAGGTCCTGTTATAGATGTGTAACGGATTGTTTCGTGCTTTTTCTTTTTAAGACCTTATTTTCTGCTTAAAATTTTTTGAAGGTTTGTTCTGGTACAGCCTGGCCTGTATTATTGTTTTGTTTTTGTTTTGGTCATTTGAGATGGGATTTCATTCTGTTGCCCAGGCTGGTCCTCAAGACCCTCTCCTGCCCTCAGTGTGCCAAGTAGCCAGGACCATAGGTGCCAACCATTACACCCTGCATTTTTTAAAAACCTCCCAATAAATAACAGATATTCATGGTATCTTGTGATCCCCTGACACATTTAGAACTCTTTCTCTTCTTGGTGTAGAGCCTGAATTATGAGTTTCGTATTACCAAACTAGAAGCCAGCAGCTCACTTTCCCAGCATTCCCTGGAGTTAGGGGCAGACATGTGACCCAGAGTCACCAACCAAACTGATTGGGAATCTAATCTCCAAGTCTGATTCTCTGGCTCTTGGAAAAATTCTAAGATTACTGTTTATGATTCTATTAGATAAATCAATTATATAGATTTATTCATTATATAAAATGTATGACAGTTGCAGTAGGAAGACTAGGAGGGGAGAAATGAAAATATACACTTGCAACATTTTTATCCTGTGCATGAAGTGGCACAACATCATGTAAATGAAAGATGTATGCTATAGAACCTCAAACCAGCACCAAAAGTAATGCAAAAGATATTATGGCAATTAACCCAACAAAAGAGATAAAACAAAACAAAAAAAAGAAATGAAGCAACTCAATCCAAAAGAAAACAGAAAAAGAGAAAGGGATAAAAGAATGAATATGAAAGAAAAATTGCAAGATGTTACATTTAAGGTCAACCGTATCAGTAATCCCACTGAAAAGAAGTAGTCTAAGCATATGAACTAAAGACAATGATTATAAGATTAGATATAAAATGCAAAACTCAGCTATGCTGCTTATAAGAAGCTAACTTTAAATAGAATTGAAATACTAATAATTTATAGTGTTCATATTATAGATTAGACATAAAAGGATGGAAAAAGACAAACTATGCTTACACTATTCAAAAGAAAGCTTGAGTGTATAGATTAATACAGACAAATAAGATTTTGGAGCAAACAATATTAGTAGAATAATAGAAGCCAACAGCTCACTTTCCCAGCATTCCCTGGGAAACAAGAAAATACAGTTCTAAAAGTCTAAGCATCTAGAAGCAGAGCTTCAAAATACATGATTGTTATGAAAGAAAACAGACAAAATCATAATTACAGTCAGAGGTATCAATATTACTGTCTCCATACTTGACACAACTAGTATGCAGACAATATTATTGTGTAATAAGAATATAAAATATTTGCATAACACTATCAACAAAGTTAAACTAATCAATACTCTGCAGAAGCAAAATACACACTCATTTCAAGTGCACATAGAACATTTACTCAAGTTAGACTACACTTGATCTTTAATACTAATCTTAATACATTCACAATAGTATGACATTCAAATAGATTTCTTGACTAAAATAGATTTGAAATCAACTCCAGAAAGCCTCGAAATATTTAGAAACTAACTAGCATACCTCTAAATTAACCCAAGGCCAAAGCGATAATTAAAAGTAACATTAGAAAGTATTTCGAACTAGATGAAAACTGTAGCACAAGACACCAAACTTTGTAGGGTGTCTGGAAGCAGCTTTAAGGAAGAAATTTTTTAATAGTAAATGCCTGTAAGAGAAAGAAGGCGATTTTAAATCACAGATCTCAGCTTCAACTAGAAGAAACCCCAAAAGGATTAACGTACAAAACTTTAAGTAGAAGACAAGTCAGAGTGGAAAAGAATGAAATGGAAAGTAGAAACAGTAGAGAAAAATAATGAAACTAAAAGTTCTTTTAAGAGATCAATAGAATTGATAATACCACGAGGCTGATTTGGGGAAAACAAATAGGGAAGATACAAAATACCTGGTATCATAAATGAGATACGCTACATCTCTAGAGATTCCACAAGTATTGTAAATATTTCATGCCAAAATTGTAACACAATGAACAATACTCGTTGAAGTAAACCACCAATTCTCAAGAACAAATGAAATAAAAAAACATGATTAGGGGCTGCAAACATTAGAGTGCAGTGATTTAGCTCTTGCCTAACCTAGCCTGCAAGATAGAGAAGGGGCGACGGGGGCAGAAGGGAGAAGGAAAGAAGAAGAACGAGTGACAGGGGAAGAGAAGGAAGAGAAGAAAGAAGGAGGAGGAGAAGGAGGGTGGCTGCAAGTCTGAGGCCGGCTTGGGCTACATAGTGAGTTCAAGCCCAGCCTGAATTATATAGCAAAATCATTTTTTTTAAAAAAGGCAAGTATTTATAGTTGAGAACTTTGCCATGAGAAAAATTCCGGGCTGAGTTTGTCTTACTGGTAAAGCCTTCCAATCATTTAAGGGAAAAATACAATTCTATACCAACTCCTTTAGAACACTGAGGAGTAGGGAATACTTTAAGAGGTATTTTATGAGGTTTGTATTATCTTCATTCCAAAACCAGATGCACATTAGGAGAATGTTACAAACTATCTCCCTCATTTAGTTAGATACAAAAATTCTAAATGAAATTTTAACAAATAAAACCCAAGAATATATTAAAAGGCTAGTACATCATTTGTGCTTCTTTTTCTTATTTGTTAAGGTTGAAACTGAATTTATTCAACACAGTTGACAGGCAATTAAGTGGGAAAGGATAGTATTTTCAATAAATGACACTGAAAATTTTGTGTATGCACATGCAAACAATGAACTTCTGTCCATATCTCATATCATATACAAAAATTAATTCAAAATGGATGACATATTCAAATGTGAGAATTCAAACTAAAAAACTACTAGGCAAAAACGTTGTAGAAAATCTTTGCTACCTTTGGTTAGGCAAGAATTTCTTAAATATAATATCAAAAGAATGACAATTAAAAGAACAAATTGATAAATTGGATTCCACTAACATTAGAAATTTCTGCACTTTAAAAGATAATTTTTCTTTGAACTTGTCTTAGTTACTTTCTCATTGCTGGGACAAAATACCTGACACCCATAAGTTGCAGGAGGAAAGGTTTATTTTGCCTCATGATTTGTAGAGGTTTCAGTCCATAGTCGACTGGCTCTGAGGCATGGTGCCATGGCCAAGGAGAAACAGCTCAGTGAGCCTTCCTTCTTTCCCTTTTTATTCCATCTGGGCTGCAGGCCTATTGGTTGGTGCCACCTACACCAAGGGTGAGTCTTCCCTCTTCAGTAAATCCATCATCTACAACCAGAACTATGCTCAACCAATCCATGGACTAATCCAGTCTCACCCCAAAGCCTCGCTTATGAGCAGCTGAGTCTTTGAGGGGACATCTAGATATAAGCCATAACAGACCTTGTTATTTTCAGATAATGAAAGATTCATATGCAGTTATAAGGAATAACACAAAGAACCCGTGCATCTTTTACTCAATGTCTTCCACAATGGTCACATCTTGGAAAACTTTTGAATCACAATTAAGTTATTCACGGTGAAATAAGCAAGACATAGAATACTTCCATCACCACAATGATCACTTGTGTCCTTTTTTAGCCATACTGACTTTCTCTTTCCCTTATCTTGTCCTTGACCTTGGATATTGCTAATCTGTTCTCTTTCTATAATTTGTTAATTAAGGTCTGGGAGTTGTAGTTCAGTGTCCTGGTTCAATCTCCAACACACACACACACACACACACACACACACACACACACACACACATAATTTTAATGGAATCATACAGAATGTAAACTTTTTAGCTCAAAATAATTTACTAGAAATTCACACAGGTTGCTACAGATATCAATATTTTGTTTCTTTTGCTGCTGTGTAATATTCCATAGTATAAATACACTAAAATTAGATGAACCATTTATCAGTTGAAGAACATGTGGGTTCTTTCTAATTTGGGGATATTATTAATAAAGCTGCTATCAGCATTTTGGAGCAGTACAAACTTTTGAACGAACATAAATTTCCATATCTCTCAAATAAATGTCCAAGGCTATAACTGCTGGGTCATATGGTCGGTACATGTTTAATTTTTCAAGAAACTGTCAAAATATTCTCCAGGGCACTTGTACCATTATTTATTCATTCATTCTGCAGCTGCAGATTCTCAAGATCCTTATTAGCATTTGGAGGTGCTACTGTGTTTCCATTTATCTATTCTCACAAATATGTGGTATTATGGTTTCACTTCGCAATTTTTTAAAGGTTTGTGATGGTCAGCATCTTTTCAAGTCCAATTTGCTGTTGGCCTATTCTTTTCACTGAAATATCTCTTCACTTCCTTTACCTATATTTAATTGGAGTGTTTGGATTTTTTTAACGCTTGACCTTCAAGAATTATTTATACATTCTAGTTATTAATCTTTCATTGGATGTATGATAGGCAAAGATTTTCTCTCAATACATAACTCAACTTTTCATCCTCTTCACAAAGAGTTTTGCAGAGTAATAGTTTCTAATTTTGATGAAGTCTAACTTATGATTTATTTTTATATGTTTGGTTTCAAGCCCAAGAACTCTTAGCCTAATCTTAGGTCCCACAGATTTTTGCGTATGTGTTCTCTAAAAGTGTTATTGTGTATGTGTCACATTTGACATTTAATCCCTTCATTTATTTTGTATGAATTTTTGTATATTGTATGTGACCCAGGTCAGTGTTAATTTTTTCACCTGTGAAGGTCACTGACTCCAGCATCATTTTTGTTGAAAAGGTTACCTTTCTTCCATTGAATTGCATTTGTACTTTTTTTTTTATGGTGGCAGGCTCTTTCCATATAATTCAGGCTGGTCTTGACTCACTATGTAGCCATGTAGCCCAGGGTGGCCTTGAACTCCTGGCGATCCTCCTGCCTCAGCCTCCAAGTGCTGGGATTGCAGGCATGTGCCACCACACTTAGTTGCATTTGTACTTTTGTAAAAATTATTTGGGTAGGTCTGGGGGTATCTCAGTGGCAGAGCACTTGCCTAGTGCATGTGAGGCCTGGGTTCAATCCTGCAACATGCATGCGTGTGCACACACACACATGCACACACGCATACACAGTTGTATAGATACATTTGTTGATGTGTCTATCTCTCCAGTAATACCACACAGTCTTGATTACTGCAACTACCTAATAAGTTTTGAAATCGTGTAAACTGAGTCTACCCAATTTATATTCTTTTTCAAAACTGTTTTTGCTATTCTAGTTTGTTTACATCTCCATTTTCATTTTATAATTTTTTTCTTGTGGCTCTAGGGATTTAACCCATAGGTACCTGCACGCTAGGCAAATGATTTAGGACTAAAGTACACGCCCAGGTTTCATTTACATTTTAAAACAACTATGAGTTTGAATATACCTACAAAAAAATCTTGCAGGGACTTATGATACAAATTGTATCCAACTTGTATATCAATTTGGGGAGGACTGACGTAGTCACTATGTTGAGTATATTGAGTCTTGAAATCCACGAACATATTTTGTCTTCCTATTTGGTACGCACAAATTCTATATGTGTTTTATTAGATTTAAATCTAACTATTTCATCTTTTTATGTCACATTTTTCTCTTATATAAGAAACCAAAAATATAAATAAGAAATAAATGAAAGATAATAGGAAAGGGGGAGGTATGTCTTTTCCAAAAAAGCATAGGATCAAGAGATGGAGGGAACCTGGAGGGTGGAAAAGGGAAGGGAGTGAAAAAGAAAGAATTAAGGTGGGTTATGTACATTTACCAACTCCCCATGATGAATGTAATCATCATCTACTGTAAACATGTACTGATAAAATAAAAATTAAAGAAAAACAGGTGTGGCAATCATGTACCAACAAAGATGAAACATAAATAGGTATGAACAATTATGCTTGTCATGGATAATTTCTATCAGTACTATTCATACCACTAAACAGTGAAATCTAAGTTGGAGGAGTTCCATTTAAAACTATTTCTTGATTTATGGCCAGCTTTCCCAAACCAAAACTGTAAGCACTTACTCAACACAATTATAACCAGAAACAATTCGAATCAATTAAACTTGAAGTTGAAAAATTTAATTTATGAAGTGTATGAAAATTTACCGAGCTGAATAAATTTGGCAAAGTTCTGTTTGTAAGTACAGATCAGATAACACGTGATAATGGGCTTACATAGTTTGCAAAGAAAAAAAAATTTAGTGCTCATCAATTTCTTTTTTAAATTTTATTTTAGTGGTACATTTTAGATATACATAATAACATTCATCATAGGTAATTTGTACCTGTATGTGATGTATCTTGCTTCTCCTTTTTTCCCCATTCCCTTCCTCTCCCTTCAACCCCTCTTCCCCTCCTTAATTACAAAAGCTTTGTTTCCACTTTTTCCCTTCTATTCTTTTTCTCTCAACCTTTCATTCCTTTCTCCCTCCTCCCACTTCATCTTTTTTTGAGTGATTTTAAATAGTATGTATTTTTAATTTTGACATTCACTTTTTTATTGCTATATATAGAAATATGTAAAAATGTATATAGAAATGCCAATTTTTAAACATTTATTTTATATGATACCTTATTGGGTCTAATGTTCCTAGGTCAAAAGAAAGAAAAGACAAGCCACAAATGGGCAGAAAATATTTGAAAGTCATATATGTGGCAGATGATTCATATCCAGACTGTACATAGAACTTCTGACATTAATAAAAAAAAAACCCAATTAAAAGATGGGCAATATATTTAGAAAAATATTTAAAACCAAAAACTATTTATAGATACCATATACATATATGAGTCAATGCCAAACATCCACTTGTCATTAGGGAAATGTAAATGTAAGTCATGTTGCACTATTAATATGTACCTAATCAAACAGCAAAAATTAAACCTAGTGACAATATCAGTTGCTGGTGGGGATATGATGGGACCGAAACGTTTATTTGTAGGTGGGAATATAAAATGATATAACCATTTTTGAAAATAGCTTGTTATTTATATATACATATATTTAAATAGAAAGTTAAATATATGTATATATAAGTTAAATATATATATTTAAATTAAATATATATATTTATGTATGTATATATATTTAACTTAAGGTATATGTATATGTATATCTATACATACACACACACACACATATATTACATATATTACACAATTTGTTTCTCCTTCTAGCGTCTGGATTTCTTAACATCGGAGATTGCCTCTTGTTCCTTTTCTTCTATGGACTTCGTAGCAGGCTTGGCACCTAGTAGCTTCTCACTAGGTACTCAGAAGAATTCAGTACTAGCTGTTGAACAAATGCTTACTCCTCTTAAATACAGCCTTTCTCCTGCCCTTGAACGTGATTAATCCCAGAGTGAAGACCCTCAGCTCTTGTCGGGCACAATTTCTTGGCTGCTCAGCATTTGACTTGTCCTCTGATTCTTGTCCGTGGGCTGGGCAGCTACACCACGGGCTTCTCTGCTCTAAAGGAAACTGGAATTACACAGAGGTTGGGGAAATATTCTGTTTTGCAAGAAGCAAATTTAAAGTTATTTATCTACTCCAATATATCATATTTACATGGTTTTGTTTATTGATTCGCTAATATACTCATCATCGAGCATTCTTTATTTTGTGATTACTATATACTAGGTCTTTGGTGCCTAGCAGGAACAGGAGCAATATAGTTCCTTTTCTCATTGAAATTTTTAAAATTCTGAAATTAATTTCTAGTCCGAAAAATAAAATAATTGCATAAATATAGCTGGATAGAAAATATTAGCCTTTAGTAGCCATGGACTAGTATTGGGATGTTTAGAAAAAAATTTTTTCAGTGAGAATTGTATTATTTTAAGCTCAGGTTAAAAGATAAAGAAGAGCCAGGCATGGCGGGGCACATCTGTAATGCCAGCTGCTTGGAAAGCTGAGGCAGGAGGATTGCAAGTGTGAAGCCACCCTGGGCAACTTGGTAGGCCCCTGTCTCAAAATTTAAAATGGTGCAGTGGGGTTAGAGACGTAGCTCTGGTGTAGGCTGTTGCCCGTCATGTACAGGCCCTTGGTTCAATCATTACTGCAAAGGAGAAAAAAAAGGTGGTCAAGCATAGCAGAAAGAGGACCATTTTTACCAGTGGAAACAGAGTGATCTGGGAAACTGAAATTTGACACAGTGTTAACATGTGCAAATAAGTGAAAAATGACCACTGCGAAGGAGCACGAGGGAGCCAGTGCGACAGTAGCAGGAAACGAGATGATTTTACAGATGCAAAATCTACAGTCTTGGAGAATGGCATGGCCTCCATCAATAAACTTTTAACAGATCTTTAATTAATCCTCTGTGATGTTTTCTTCTCTTCCCTGGATAATTTTGAACTCCAGAATATGACACCAAATCATTCATTTATTTCTCAACACACTTGCATGGTGTTCCGTTCCTCACATTTTCACATTGTACAGTAATAATTATTCTTTTTATTTCAAAAATAACTTATGTAACTTTTTATTTTTCCTGTTAATTTTGCTATCATCATTTTCTCTGGGGCTTTTAATACCTGCTTCTAAAATTATTCCTTTAATGAATGTTCCACCTATTGATATTTTGCTTACGTATTCTTACATTTTCTCTCTTGTTCCAGAACTTCCTCAGGCATTTTTTTTTTCTCTTTCTTGAAAAGAGACCATTGTTTTTGCTAACTACGTCTTACGTGCACTACACTCTACCAGGTGAATATAATAATTTTCAAAAGTACTGTATGTTATAATTTTTAAAAATTCAGTATTTTTTGCTTCTGATTTCTTCAGTGATCTTATGCGAAGAACTCTGGACTTGAGTGGATCTTGGAGACCTTTAATTTCCCACCTTCATTTACCAACAAGCTATTTTACATTAAAGATCAATTATGTAATATTTAACAATACAATATGTAATACCTTCACTTCCTTTTCATTTAAAATGTCCTAACTTTTCACAATAATTTACAAAGGTTAGTTGGTCTTAGAAACGTCCACATAGGGCTAGGGATTTAGCTCAGCGGTTAGAGTGCTTGCCTTGCAAGCATAAGGCCCCAAGTTCAATCCCCAGCTCCAAAAAAAAAATTTTTTTCCAAAAAAAAGAAATGTCCACATATGCATTCACAGCGAACTTTAAAAATGAAATGTTAATTTTTTTCAAAGATGCACACTGTGGGTTAATCATTTCTAAACTCCCAGGTGGACAGATTTGTTAGGTGTGGGTCTTCTACAGGAGATTCACACCCCAATCCACAAAGCAACGAGAGTGGTATTGATGATGTTAACTGTTCAGCCAGTGTACAATATGGTGAATAAATCAAAAGAGATGAACTTGTGCAGCTTAATTAGATTAGACCCTCTTTTTATTCTCTGCCATCCTTTGCTAAGCTGTTCAGGGTATAAGACTTGCCGATTTATTGGTTGGGACCCTCCAGCCAATCTGCTGTCACCAAGGTCAGGAGGAAATCTGAGTGTCTTCCTCTCTTGTCCCCTTCATTTGCCAAAGTTCTCCTTTCTTGTCTGAGTTTGGATAACCCAGTAATGCTTGCTAGGTTAGCCTGTTTAGGCATTTCTTTGGTTGCTAGTCAAATAATCTGTCACTAAAAGGGAAAAAAAAAAAAAAAGCTAAGCAGAGGTTCAGAGAAATGATGCTTCCCAGGCATTGGAAAGGAAGATGCGAATCTCCATGTTGCCATGGGGTTATTCTCTGCTTACAGTTACATGTTTTGTTTTGTTTTATTTTACCGAGATGGGTTGGGGAATTGCTGGGGCTGGAACTCAGGACCTTGTGCTTGCTAGGCAAGCGCTGTACCACTGAGCTAAACCCCCAGCCCCTACAGATACATTTCCTCATGGCAGTAAAGAACAGTCCAGTTATTCCAAAAAAGCAACACTTTATCTTGGTGAAATAATTCATTAGACTTTGAAATATCTCCTTAAATCAGTTATTTCTTTTCTCCCCAGTAGGTTCGTAAATACATCTGCTCCAAACAACATGACTAGCTATTTATAAAAGCAAAACCCTGTTGTTCCTCCAGAAATACTGTGATGATCATGCTCTGATGCTATGATGAGCAAGTTTTAATGTACTTTAGGATAGAAGAAACTCTGATCAGAAGAAAAGTCTTTATAAAAAGAAAAGACCACTATATCTCTAAGGAGCCTATCAATAACGCTGTGTGTGTGATAAGAAAAGGCTATCACTAATGTTTTCTGTGGCTGCTCTTCCTAAGGATAAGAATATAATGTCAGATGTTTCTATTCGTTATCTCACACACTGCTGCTTTCCCATGTGGAATTTCTATTAACTTGAAAAATAGCACCAAACCCAGAAAAAGTGTGTATAAGGAAAAGGTAAAGACTGTTATCACAGTTACTTTTAAATGTATAAGATATATATGGTAATACATGATATATATGACATACATATAATAATATATGGTAATATATTGCCATACCGTTTTTAGCTTTCAACATACAGACACTACATCCACAAAAGAGGGAAGAGCGTGTTGACTAATAAGCTATAAAGTACTGTTGCTATTTATTAAAGTAATACATACATAAGATAAAAAAATAACTATAAAATGAAAAGCATATACCTCCCTCTTTCCTTCTTACATTCTACTGTCTCTGCCAAGACCATCCCCCAGAAGCAACCAGTGTCAAGAATTTCTGTTTTCAGTTATGAAGGACAGATTTACCCTGCAGCTAAAGAAACTTTAGTTTTCTGACCCGCTGTGTGCTTATGCTTAGGTCGCTCGCAGAGCCCCAAGAGCGGCTCAGGGGTGGATCTGGATTATGCGAGAACTGAAAGTTATACATTTGGGAGCACATACCTTTAAGAAAAAGAATATAAAATTATGAATATAAAATTGCTAGAGGCCTGTGCAGATTAAGAATCCCGCAGCTTACATCTCATTAGTCTTACAGTCATTTGTGCCATTTCTAGATTTACCAACAGCTTTGGCAAGTTTTCTCGGTTGCCTGTATTTAGCATGTCCATCCTGTTCTCTTTTTCTCATATACCTTCTGGTCTTTCTTTATTGTGCTATTATTATTTTTATACTTAAGGTTTTCAGTCAATAAAAATGTATTTCTTGAACTTTATTTTAATAGGCCAATATCTTTAATGAACATAGATGAAAAAATTCTCAACAAGGTGCTAGCAAACAGAACACAACACATTATTAAAAAGGTGATACATCATAATCAAGTAGGTTTCATCTGAGAGATGCAAGGATGGTTCAACGCATGTAAGTCAGTAAATGTAATACATTTACAAGCACAAGGGCCTGAGTTCGATCCCCAGTACCACAAAAAAAGAGAAATAAATGTAATACATCACATAAACAGGAACAAGGTCAAAAACTGCACGATCATATCAAAGACCCAGAAAAGACCTTTGACAAAATCCAACAGCACTTTATGATAAAAAAAAAAACAGGTTTAGAAGAGCCATACTTGAATCCGATAAAGGTTATTCATGACAAACAGCCAGCATTAGACCAAGTGGGGAAAAACCAAAAGCATGTCCCCTAAAATCAGAAATAAGACAAGGGTGTCCACTATTACCTCTTCTCTTCAGCACAGTACTTGAAACATTAGCCAGAGCCATCAAGCAAGGGAAAGAAATCAAGAGGGGCTCCTTTTCCCTTTCTTCTTCTCTCAGAGAAATTGCTCCAAATGGACGAAACCGCAGGGAAAGCGTTCCTGAGAAAGTCAGCAGTAGGGCAACCTGGCCAAGCTTCAGTCTGAGTTTGGAGGGGCTGGTGGCCAGGAGAACCGGCCAGGGTCAGACAGAAGGGGCTAAGAGTCCGTGCCTGGCCTGGGACCTGGATGGCGCAGGCTGCACAGGGGTCAGTGTTCTCTCTTCAGCTTCTCCACTTTCTCTGTGTTTTCTAGTTTTCCTGTCCGCTCTATCTTAATTGCCAGATCTTTCCTTCCTTTCCTTTTTGCTAAATTGTTGTTTTCCAGGTGAAAGGAGTCCAGTTTCTCACAACCTCAACACCTCTAAAACATAGTGCGATACCTCTTCCTACTCACTGTAATGAAAACCAAAGCTGATACATCACTTATGTTGAAGACCTGAGGGGACAGGAACACCTACGCACTCCAGGGTCGCCTCCTTCTGCTCGCCACGGAAGCACACACTACCCACTTCTCCAAGCTTCGCGGTCACAGGTCCACGTCTGAGTGGGCTTGAGCTTCACCTTGGAGAAGGGCTCCTGCAGCCACCGCTGCCCCGCCCAGCGGCCCGGCTGAAGATCTCTGCGGTGTCTCCTCCGAGGCGGCCGTGTGTGGGAGGCTGAGTACCCTGGATGCAGCACAAGCGCGGGTCACAGTGGGGGTCAGCAGGGCGCTGGGTGCAGCGAGGTCGGTATACAGGAAGGGACAGGGCGTGTCTGCCGCACGCGCCACCACCTCAGGAGCCCCTGACAGGTCACGAGACGGGGCGGGACTGGGTCCTCTTAAACTTTTAAAATGCATTTCAAAAACCAATGCACAACATATACAATATTTCTATTGTATATGTATAAGCACACATACATATATAAATACCATATTATTTTCAGTTCAACAAAGTTATACGGTTAGATGGATGGAGTAGTAAATGCAATTTTATATCATTAACTTTTGCTGCTCTAAGAGGAATCGTCCGAGCATCTTGGATTTACGATGTTCTTAATTATTTCTTTCTAGGTTGCTACCCAGCTTCTTCTAGAGAAGATACAGCTGGACTCGTTTCTTATATCTATTGTTTCTCTTTTGGTGTTTTCTTCATACATTTTCTGGATTAACGCCTCAAATAATATTTTAATGTAGTTTTGTAGGAGGTTACACTCATGAATGCCCTTCAAAATGCAATGACTTCACAAACAATTGCTAGTTTTAAAAAGTGTACTTCATGTCAAAAAAAAAAAGTCAAAGGTATGCTTACCTTAGTTATCCCTTGTGTACTTTACCATAATAACATGTCTTTAAAGAGCAGTTTCAAAGGAAATTATAGGCATGAAGGAAATCATGTTAGGCATTCTGAGATGAAGTCACTCTGGTTAAAAGGCATATATTAATATGGGGAAAAGCAAAGAAATTTGGGCATTACAGTATTCAACCAAAAAAAGTTACTATTTTGTAAAAATCTAAACAATTTTCTTAAAGATGTTTTCTTCTTTTTTCCCTTAAAATTCAAATTGAGAATAACATGCAAATGACAAATCAATGCTCTCCATTCATATTTCACAATGACTTCAGTAGTAGGACACCCTTTCCTAGTGAGCGTATTGTGAAATAAATTGCTTATACGCAGTAAGCTAGAGGAAAATAGGCCATTTTCCTACAATTTAAAAAACTCTTCAGAATACTGCATTTACAACATCTAATAAGAAATTATAGCTTTCTTCTTGCCAATGTCCTTAATATTTTCAATAATCACTATTGCCGGTGAAAGAAAAGAATACTACTCTATGTAATTTTTCGTATTTGTGCAAAAAATGTGTTCATGATTTATAATTCCATGGGCAGACAATAAGCCCAATTCTTTTCCTCATGCCAGAGAGGGTGAGTTTGAATAAACACAAGTTGACATGACCAGCATGCTTAGTTTTATGTCCTTTTTGTTAATCTGAATAGGAGTCCAGCAGAGAACTACGTCTTTTTGCCATAGTCACAAGTATGTTGAATTGGCATAAGAGGAAGACTTTGGATTTTTACTTTGTATTTTTATTTTTTCTACTTCCCTGATGTTTATGTTCATTTTCCTTCTCCTCCTTGCCAACCACCATTTTACTCATTTTAATATTTTTTAAAAGTCTACCCGTCAATTTAGCACACCGCATATGTGGATGTGTGCTAGATTGTATAAAGGAAGACCAAAAAATAATAATATAAATGCCAACATAGATTGCACGCAAACTAAGGCAGTAACATTCCTGGTAGAATAAAAATACATGGACACTGAATTGTGTGGTGCGGACTGTCAATACAATAGTTGTTTGGACAATACAACAGGTGTTACAAAGTGGGTTATATTTATGGATTGTTTACTACAACAAGAACTGACTGTAAGAGAAGAAAAAGGAAAGCTTGTTGGAAGATCATGAAATATCAAATCTAAAGAAAGACTAAAGCACTACTCACAAAAATGACAGAACTCGAGGGCTAAACTGCCTGAGCTCCTCAGTTATATTGTAAGAATGCTGCCCCTGGAATAATTATGCTTCATCTGTTTCTCCATCCTTGTGTCACTTGACTCACATATCAAAATTCCAGGAGAAAAAAATGTGATTGTTCTGCCATAAATCAAACAACAGCTCCTTGGCTGTGGTAGATGAAGGATCCTTGATCTACAAACCACAAACCTACCGAACATAGACTCGGGTTGGGCTTCACTTTTGTCTATGATGAAATAGGCAGTGATGAAAAAGCCAGATGCCTTGAAAGCATTGATCTGTGAGTTATCTCTGTATTCTTAATTACATCTCTGATCTTAGTTTGGAATCACAGAAAGACAATACAAAAAAATCCAAACATAAACATACTTCCCACAATATTTATACTTATAAACTGAGTGGTATCTCTTACTACCAGATAAGGTAAGGTGGATGATGGTACTGAGAGGAACAGGTCTGAGTTGGAATTCTGGTTTGGGTGCTTAGTAACTCTTTGACCTCAACAAAATAACCATCTTACCCATCTTAATATTTTTAAAATAACCTACATTTCCTCACTTTCCAAACTTTCAGGTTTATTGTAGTGATACAGGGGAAAAAATAGAACTCCCAACCTGCTAGATGTCAGATACATTGAGTTCATATTCCCTGAAATTGAAGAATGAATTCTAAGGAACAAAGGAGGTTAAGAGTAAAGGTTAAAATTTATTGAGAGGGGGAAAGGTAGCTCCAGAGAGACAGGAGGGGACATGAGTGGGTTGCCAATGAGCCCACTTTTCAGAGCGAGTTTTATAGAGTAAAATCACAAGGTAGATATAACACGGGTCAATTGATCAACCAGTAATATTACAAGTATAGTCACTTAGGTAATATTGCTCCAGTGGGAAAACAGGTCACATAGCAAATGGACATGGAAAGAATGAAGACATTCCAGGACGGAGTGGATCCAGCGGTCCTGGTCGCCCACTAGGATGACTGGTATTTGTCTAGGCTTTATTGGATTGGATGAGTATAACCCTCAGCTTATTGTTTATCCTCCAAACTGGTGTGTAGCTTTGGTCATTTTATCCTTATCTTGAGGCCTGGCCTTCAATGGATACACCTTTGGTCATAGCTGTAGTGTATTCTCTTCTTGAGTATTGGCTCTGTTGAGGGCCCAGCACTGTCTGGCTGCCTATAATATTTCTACCTAACGCAGCTGTCAATAATAGTAGGATTGAAAGCCAACTCATGTAAAAGTATCACAGTTGCGCACTAAATATGTAGAGGAAGTTTTATTATTATTGAATAAACAAATGCATCTGCAATAAGCAAATGTTGCAGTAGATAATTCCACACTCTGCTGTTAATTAAATTTTCTCATGCTTTTGTTTACAGTTGCTAAAAAATATATTAATCTAACATCTCTTTCAAATCCTTCTCAAATGAGGAAAGTGTATGTTATTTTAAATAGAAAAGTGCCGCTACTAGAGTTTTCTAAAATGATTTATGGGACGTTCTCATTTAATACAATCTTGTGTTTCGGAAACACTCACCACCTGTTTTTGTTTGTATTTTATGTTGATGGTTGAGGTCAAGTCTGCAGAAGCATAATATGTTCCCCACTGCTGCTAATTAGACTTGCTTGTGACCTTAAACACTGTTCTGTTTACCAATTCAGTACACATTCAGTACACATTTAGAATGTCTTATTCGTTCCCTGTGTTTCGTTATTTTTGAGCACTTATTTGTCCTGAAGTTGGACAGCAGGCAAAGAATGACATTTTATACTGAGTGGAAATTTTCATCTAGAGGATCTACAGTTCCTGCTACATGGTGAAGTCAGGGGCCGACAGAACACACATCTAGAAAACAATCACTGGACATCTCCTGGTGCTCCCGCACCCAGTGCCCATTCTGAATTGAAAGTTTCAAGGACCACAGTCTGACAAGCATGAGGGAATTAAGAGCACAAATCCCTTGAGGATGAAGATCTAGGTCACCCCAGAATGTAAACAACATAAGCCAAGGCGCAGGTGCAGAATGAGAGACTTCTACAATTGGTAGTGGAGGTAGGAGTTAAATAATATCGATTATGGCCTCGGAATCAGGTGTGGCGGTGGGGACTGTAGCTTGCTCCACTCAGCCCCTTACCCCAAGTCTTTGCAGAGGTTCCTGCTGGCTACCACATTGGATGAGTTTCCATAGCTGACTGGATTTAATGGAAGGCAAAAAGAGATATGAATGGTAGCCACAAGAGAACAACTCTTGGGTACCTCTGCTATTCCTCCTATTCTGGCCTCAACTGTGGAGAGTGGTGCCCCTGAAGGCTTCCGTCAGATTCACTGAGGTGCAACGAGGCAGCACATTGCCTCAGGCCAACACCAAGTACTCCTTATTTTGCTGCTCAGGGCTTCTATTATGACTGGTCATTGCAGATCAGCCGGAACTTTCTCAGCATTCATGCTTCTGCAGAGGTGTTAATGTCCTGTGCCCTCACCCGTGAAGGTAGTAGGCTTGATGGATAAGTGTGTTTCCTTGTTTCCTTTTCTTCCCCAAGGGCTTGACTCTGAGATACACTTCAGATGTGCTTGCAGATTGGGCTCCCCATTATCTAAGAGGTTAGCCAAATCGATATGTTTTCTCTACTGGCTTTCTTTTTCCCCATTTCTTCCTCTGACTCTCAATGCTGACTCCTGCAATTACATTCCCAAATAAATTACTCCAGAAGAAACTTTTCTCTCTGAAGAGATGCAAGTATAATTTGTATTCATTTAAAATCCTATTAGAACCATACAGTAGAAGTCAGGGGCTTAGTTCACTGGTTGCCCAGAACCAGACTGAAATGAAACAACAACAAAACCACACCACGGGTGATTCAAGACTTGCTTTATTTCCTCTCTTTCTGACTTGCTTTACTTGTTTTATTCTTTTTGTTTTTTTGAAACAGGGTCTTGCAATGCAGCTCAAACTGGCCTCGAACTCATGGTCTGTCTGCGTCAGCACTGTGAGTGCTGGCATTATAAGTGTGCACCCAGTTTTTCAACTTTTAACCTGCACACATAAAAGAATATATATAAAATATTTAAAAGCAAGTAACGGACAGTGTCACTTATCCAAGTACATCAATATGTATCTGCAATATAAAAGGCCTTCAAAAATATAACTACAATCCCATTACTACATCCCCAGGATTAACAATATTTCTGTAATATTATCTAATGTAATTATTTTCTAATATCATATAATTATCTGATTGTCTTATAAATGTCTTTCTATAGCTAACTTGATGGGTTTCAGGACTGTGATGAAGTTGGACATTGTAATTACTTGGTCCATATTTCTCTTACATCTTTCCAGATTTGTAGCAGTTCTTTCTTTTTCTGCCTCTCTAAATTTACCCCCTTCCTCATTTCCTTCCTTCCCCATTCTCTTTCCCTCTCTTTCTTTCATTGCCAGCGATTCGTTGAAGAAACTGGATCAGTCGTTCTGTAGAATTTTCTAATACTGGGTACGGCTGAGTATCTATCTCCTCAAGGTTCACTTTAATTTTCAATCTTTAAAAAAGAATGAGCAGGGTTGGGGGTTTAGCTCAAGTGGTAGAGCGCTTGCCTAGCAAGCACAGAGTCCTGAGTCCAATCTCTAGCACCCCTCCCCCCAAAAGAAAAATGAACATCATTCCTAAAAATTTGCTTTGAGAAATAAGTGTTTCTGTCTCCGCTTCCTTGGCGCTGACTTTCCGTTTTCCAGCTTGTGTACTTTGCATTCTCGGATGTGCTGAGACAAAGAAAAACTCTTTTCCTGCTCCTCTAGGGGAAGACAGAGTGACTTGTCTATTGATTCTATGCTGGAAATGGACTTCTGCAGTGAGGTGTATTCAGACAGCTACGGATACCTCTTGTGGTTCCATCGTGACTCAAGGAGCCATATACTGTGCAAACAAATCAAGAGCATAAGTCAAGTTCATGTATTTTTCACTATAGTATACATGTGAAACAATTGCATAAATGAGGAAAAATTAAAAAATAAAATAAAATGGTACCTCTAAAGTATACCAAACCTTCTTGTTTAAGAATGTATTAAAGTGGAAGCCAAACATTTAGTAGATAGAATTTATAAAGGAAGATCTTGACTGGTGGGACAGTAATTATGGGTCTGTATGTTACAGAATGGTTGGTTACATATTTAAGTCAAAAAATTTCAGTTGATGTATTACTCTTTTCACCCATTCAACAAACTTTATTGACAGCACGCGAACACTGAGCTTCATTTTAGTAACAAATAAGCAAACAAGTCACATTCTTCTTTCCTCTAGTCACAGCCTAGTAGAGGAAATAAAAGTAAATCTCAGATTGGTATTCACTGAGATAGGAAGAGTATGAAGATTCGCTTCAGGGAAATGAATAAAGAGCATCTAAATAAGCCTAAAGTTTTGGCTGGAAAGTTGGGGTGGGATGAGATCAAAGGACACTTTGCAGAGGAGAGTGGCCATTTAACTACTTATTAAAGAGCGAAGGAAATGTGAGAAGGTTGTTGTAAGAAAAAGAACACATTGGAGAAATCCACTGAGCTCCATTTGGCTGGATAGAAGATGATGATTGAGAACAATGGGAGTAGAAGATAGGATGGAAAGTGGGCAGCGAGCAATCCTAGGGCCTTGGGGAAAGTTTTAATTTGATTTTCCTTTTTTGCTTATTGATGGATTTTTAAGTAAAGGCCTGACTTGATCTAATTTGAGTACTAGGGAGATGACTCAAGGAGTGTGGAGAACTGAATTGAGGGACAGGGAAGGAGGTGGCCGGGGCAGGGGTGTGGGCTTTGCAGTAAACCAGTTTTGAGCCAGAGGCACAACCCAGGGAGACTGTTTAGTGTCCTAGTGGAGTAGAAAACACCCAGGGAGGGGAAAGGTGGGAGAAAACAACGAGGTGAATTTTGTAACTGAAACTGCGACGTGTTCTCCAATTACAGATGCTTAGTTAGACATTGCAATAGATGGGAAACAAACATTTAAGAAGCGGGCAGAGAAGACAGATTCCCCAAGGAGTATAAAGGAATGAGAAAAGTGAATAAGTAAGAGAATTGCGTTATATAGGCCAGTGTAGAAGAGATTAGAGAGTTTAGAGATCTATTAAAACCTTCCAGGTCAGAGCAAGTTCAGTAAAGAACACAGAAACACACCCTTTGACCTCAGCCCTAGCATACGCAATTTCAGCCCAAGCGACATGATTCAGGAGTGAATTGTGGTGAGAAACTGTGGAGATGGAATGCCAGTTTCTCTTCAAAGAAATTTGGCAATAAAGGGAAATAAGATTCTTCAATACCAGGAGAAGGTCTGGGGTGAAGCTCAGAGGTAGAGTACATTTCTGCGGTGCACAAGGCCCTGGGTCTGAGCCCCAGGACTGAGAATAATAAAAAAGTGACTAGGTGGCAATATGAGAAATAGAAAAAGAGAGTCTGCTTTTTGACTTTTTCTTTTCAAAATATGAAAGTGTTGAGGGAAACTCTTCAAACTCTCAGTTTGAAGATAAATGCACAGAAGAGAAAGCGTGTTGATAGGAAGTCTCTCTAAGAGGACATGGATAAAAGATACAGGCACACAGAAAGCCAGACAGGGAAAGACGAGGAAAGACAGGAAAGTCTGGCCAAACTGGATCATTAGCCAAATGAGTGAGTGCTTTAAACTGTCAGACGTGGTCCGCTAGACATGGCTTTGGAATTTGATGTCAAGAGAGAAGACGCGGTTATAGCAGTAGGCAGGTTATTGATTGTAGTTATGTTTGCCTAAAATATCTTGTAACAACTTCTGTCTGATAATTCCAAAGAGCTATTAATAATCTTATTCATTAAAGTATTGTTGTTTCCCTTAATGAAAATGTAGTCTCTGCAACAGCTGCTATTACCTTATCAACATCTGTCCACGACTTATGAAAAAGTTTGTTTTTCACATGAAACTAGAATAACAAGGCTGACATTTAATATACTTACTATATAGTCTGTCTCATGATGAACCAATAAATTTATTTTCAGTATGAAATCTGGGTGAAAATCTCTGGTTGTAAAAGGAAATTACAAGTATAAATAGATTTTTAAATACAATGTCAGAAATTTATCAAGAGGATTACCAGTTTATCTAGAGCCTTGTGCTAAATTTTCTTTGTTAGAACTGTGGCTGTACTTTAATAATTGAAGGTACTTCTTAGATTTGATTATATGTTTGAATTTTACACTGAATTATTTCTATAAATATCACTTGCTGTGAAGGTTGCACAATGATAGGAAATTACTTAATGTCATTGAGTAAATGGTAAATTTATGTTATTGCAACACGAAAGAAATTTGCTAAACAATATTATGCTCTGTAGTCTGGATGACTTCTTCATGATGAAAATAAAATATAAATGGTAAAATAAATGCTTTGATGTTGCAGTGGAAGGGTCATTGGATTTTAAACAGCATTTGAGTGTATCAGAGAGGAAATGTCCCTGCCCACCTCTATTACTCTTTGTTTCATTCTTTAGGAAAATGTTTCTTTTTAATCATGCCTCGAAACCCTTGTAACTAAGGACGGCTACGTTTCGAAGAATGTGATTGTTTCCTAAGTCGATCAAGAAGATATGGAAGGAAGGGCAGAAGTTAAAAAGAGACTCACCTTTTGGGATCCCTGTTTTAGAGAACTTTCCCTCCTTGTTTTCTCGGAAGCCAACATAGTTTCTAGGAATGTGCCCTTGACACACTCTTGATTTGAGACAAATATTTTAGCTATGAAATTAGAATGTAGTAATATCCCCTCCTCGTTTGTTAACTTCTGTTACCATTTGAGAATATTTTCATCATCTCCCAGAGAAACTACATAGTTCTAACTCATTAGAAGTAACTCCCCCAAACTGACAGTTCTTTCAACTGGCCTAGGCGATTTTACATATGTACGGCCTCCCTTCGCACCCTGGACTGAGCGAGCAGCGTCTTCCGGAGTGATGTCTAAGCTCTGTACTTTAAAAAAATACCCCGAGATAATTAGATGCAACACATCTGAGAATTTTCATGTAAGAAACATCACAAGGTGTTTCCTTGCTCTTTCCACAAGGCAAATACGTTGCTTCAAATTCACCTTGGTGGGGCTAATTAAAATGCAGTTTATTCATTTATTTCAAAGCATGTCAACGTGCTCCTCTCGCGTTCCTGGCATTGGGGAAACGCAGCGAGCAAAATAAAATCCCTTGTTTTGTGGAGCTGACTGACGTTCGAGGGGGCACAAGCAAAAAGGAGCAAAGAGGGCGGTGAGGGGAGGGAGACAGAGCGCCGCGGCAAGCTGTGGTCCAGGAGGCTTTCCTGTGAGGTCTGATTTACGCAGAAATCTGGAAGGAGCGGGAGACCGAAGCCGAACTGCTCACGATCGAGGACGAGTGTTGGCGTTGGTCTGTCAGCACTTGCATTCGTGGTGCAGTGGCGCGGTGGGTGCCCTGCAGGCACACAGCCAGGACCAAGGTGGGCCACTAGCTCTGTCAGCAGCCACCACAGACTCATGCCCCCAAAACAAAGACAAAAACAAGTCTGTATCAGGTCAGTGCATCCCTGATAAAGCAGTCAAAATTATTAATAGCATGGAATCTCAATCCTTGAGAATATGCCTTGTTAATATTCTGCTTACTAAAATATAGTGGTTGTCAAAAGCAAAGCACTCCAGCTTTTGACAAGGTGCAAACTGAGTGAGCCACTTTCTCAGAGCCAAAGAATGACAGGTGCCGGGGATGTAGCTGGTTGGTAGTGTGTTTGTCTAGCATGACTGAGGTCCTAGGTGGATCCCTAGCACCATGTGCGCACACACACACACACACACACACACTCACACACATACATATGCACGCATACTGACATGGTCATTCAGACGTTGGCATATTGGGCAACTCTTTTCTTGAAAATGAACAAGGTGAGTTTGTTAGCAAGGAAACAAATGACAGTTTGCTATCAGTAATACAATGGAATTTTCAAAGGAGGATTACATTTTGATAAAAGTGTGGCTACCAGCATGCACTTGATTCTTCCTAAGAGTTTGAAACTTTTGAACAATTGAGTTATGATATTAATGAATGTTTAATTTTGAATTTTTATAATGAAATGTGTCAACATTTAGATCTATAGAATTCAGTCAACCAGTGTTTTCTAATGAGTAGTTTAAAAATGTTACAAAATCAACCATTCATTGTGTAAAACTAATAGATTTTGGGGTAATGGAGTATAAAATATTTATTGCTATAATTTTGAACTCCACACTGCAACTATAACTACCTTTAAGAGAAACTATTACCTGTCAAATATTGGTGTAGTATCATATATGTATATACACACACACATATATATATATATCTGAGAAAGATTTAAAAAAAAATGTTCTCCACTTTCTCACCAAATGTTAACATGAAGCTGAATTATTTTTCCTACGCATCAACCAATGCAAGGACATATTGCAACAGACTGAATGCCCATGTACGTGCATGTTATTTACATCAACACCATTTGGTGTGTTATTGTTATTTTTCAGACAGTTTGTAAATTAAAACATAGGCTTTTGCAGTACAAAGACCATAATCAAAGTCTCTTGATGTGGCTTTGGACAATTTCTTTAATCTTTCTGAGATTTAGTTTCCTCATCAGAACATGAGGAAAATGTCAACAAACATATTAGGGTTATGTTCACATTTAATTAAATGAAGTAACATTTAATGAGTACAATATAAGTATTGGCATATAAATGCCAAATTATATGCGCCTTATGGACCCATAAATGGTCATTATTTGTATGCTCCTTTTCAACAGAGTCTCTAAATCTTACTTTAGCATTATGCCAAACATTGGAAACAAACATTATTTTAAATGTGCCTTCATTGTGTTTTGCCACATTACAATTTACTTCTTTAAACTTCTTAGAAATTATACAGTACATCATAAGAACTGGGGAGACATGAGAAGGATAGAGTAATGTCTAATGTGTGCCACTGATTTCATTTAACACAAATATGAATCTTAAAATATAAGAAAATAAAATTTAAAACCTATAAATCAAGTAGCAAATCAATGATAGAGACCATTTATCCACTCACTTTTTAAAATTCATTTATTGATGAAAGTATACTCTGTATAGGTACTAGTAATCCAGACAGGAGCAATATAGTTTCTACCTAAAATAATTGATGGTTGATCAGTGAGAAACACAAATTCACGTAGGCCAGTATAGTTTATAGGAGAGTCAGGGGAGCCACATGATAAAGTAGTTACTTAACCTGTGTGAACAGAAAGGCAGTCACGTGGGTTTCGTACGAAGGTGATGTTGGGCTAAAAACATAGTATTTGCCTGGTGCATCTTCAGAGTGGGGCTGTAGAAAAGCAACAGAAAGTGCACAGTGACTAAGATGCCAGTTATCGTAGCCTTAAGGAGATGCTGAAAGTGCCATACAATGGAAAGAGGATTTGTAGATTCGATGTCACAAGAAATAAGCTGTGAGGGCTGGGGATTTAGAGTGCTTGCCTTGCGAGCAGAAGGCCCTGAGTCCAATCTCCAGCACCAAAAAAAAAAAAAAAAAAAAAAGAAAGAAGTCAAGAGTACATCCAAGAGGCACTGCTTACTTACCTACAAGTGAGTCATAAAAACTGAAGGTCCATGTCTGTGCCTTTATTTCTAGCCAAATTTATAGAATATATACTTCCAAGAATAGCAATCAAATCTCAGAAATACTTTTAGATAAAATATAGGAGTTTCCTTTTTTTTTTTTTTTTGAGACAGGGTCTTGCTGTGCAGTTCAGGATGACCCTGAACTCACTACGTAGCCTGGGCTGGCCTTGAACTCACCACGATCCTTCTACCTCAGCCTCCTGAGAGCTGGGATTACAGGTGTGCACCATCACGCCCTGCAGGAGGTTCTTAAAAAAAAAAACAACAACAACTTTGAAACAATTGAACACTACTTCAAAGTATGCCTGAGTATGGTGGAGAAATTTCCAAATGCTGGATTTGGTTTTTATCTTTGTGACTCCCTTTGTGTAGATGAAGTTGCATGATGAACATCTTCCTTTCGTCTTCCTCTTGATGAAACTCTGCTTCTCCACAGGAGAAACACACACTGCTGACCTGATTCCAACTCACCGTTTCTTCCTAAGATTTTGAAAAAAAAGAACAAAAGTTATTAAAATGCTCAGGAATTTAAGGGACTTTAAAAAAACAATGAAAGGAGATGCCTAGGATGGAACAGTTGGAAATACTTAGAAATTGCATATGCAGTGTGACTAATGGTGACTGTGGGGTGATTTTTGGACATTTTCTTTGGTCATAGTTTCCATTGAATAGGAGTTAATCTTTATAATAAAGGAAACAATCATAACAGTGATAAAATAAGCTGTAGGAAAAATGTAATTCTGCATTATCCTCACGCACAAAAAGGTTTATGAAGGCCTCAGTGGAGCACCATAAATTGAGCTGAATCTGCTTAGCAGGGGACTTAATTACAAAAACTAGAAGCTATAAAGAAGAAAAGGGAGTTGTGGGGAAAAAAAAAGACAAGTTGCCATAACATACTATTTTAGCCTTCTTCGAAGCTATTCCTTTAGATCGTGTATTACTCTATCAGTGGCATACTGAAGTGAGACTGGAAACATTAGGGTTTCTTATTGTGGAAGGAAAAATCCCTGGAGAATACCAAGAACCTATGTAGAATCAGATTTGAAGTAGAAGATGTATAGACAGGCACACTGATCACGTGAACCCTGAATGATAGATATCCATTCGTTTATTTATTCACTTACTTATCTGCTTTAAAATAAACATTGCATGGTTACTATGTGCCAGTTCCTGTTTGGAGCATTGTGATGTACAGCATCTGACTGAAAATTGTATATCCTTTTGAAGTCCCATTTTATAGTATTTCATGCCAGTATTTAAAAATGAAAACCCTTGGAATGAAGGTAACAAAATACATCGATGAAATTTGCAAAGAAAAGTATAAAATATGTTGAAAGACAACTCCAGATAAATATAATACACCATGGTTACACATGGATTAAAAGACTCAGTATGCTAAAGATATTGGGTTTTCTTCAACTTGTCTCTAGATTTAGTGTAATTTCACTCAAAACCCAGATTTTCTTATAGATAATGACAAGGTGTTTCTAGATATATGAAATACCACAAGATAAGGACAGGTAAGAACTTCTTAAGTAATACTAAACTTTAGGAGTATGACTCATCAAATATTTAAAAAAATATAGCAATTAAATAATGAAGTATTCACTTAAGGAGAAACAAATTCACCAATGAAACAAGAGCAATCCAAGAGTCAGATCCCTATATAACTGGAAACTTTATAACATATCTTGCAGCTAACTGATGATACAAAGAAGTTTTTAAATAGCTGTGGAATAACTGATTATGCAAGTGACAGTTATTGACATTGAAATGCTACCTTACATATAATTATACAGTATCAGCAGTTGCTGAAACAAATAACTCCAAAATCTAGGACTCCAGGTAATAATAGACATTTGTTTCACACAGTTCCGTGAGTCTCTCTTGAGGCTACGTCAAGATGTTGGCTAGTGCTACCATTTTCTGAAGGTCTGGCTGCGACTGGAGGCTCCACTTCAAGATGGTTTCTCCACACGGCTGTTGTCAATTGCTATCTCACTGGTTCTTGGCTCTGGGGCTTCAGTTCTTAGTCACATAGACTATTCTGTAGTGCTACTTCTGTATCCTTATGGCAGGGAAGTTGGCTTCCCCCGTGGTTAGTGATCCTAGAAAGCAAGGCAGAAATTACAAGGCTTCTATTACTTAGGCTCAAAGGTCAAACACCATTGTTACGTTTGGATTTTTATGTGTTCTATTTGTTATACAGGTTGGTCTTAGTGAGTGGGAATACCACACAGATGTATGAATATTGGCAGAAGGGATTACTAGGGCCATCTTGGAGACTAGACACCACATACGGAAATAGTAATTTTAGGGAGATTAGATAATTCTATAGTACTTTTATAAGAAAATCTATGAGTATATTCATGATCTCAGCACAAAAGCTACTCAAACAAGAAACAAAAATATCCAAATTAGAGGAAAAATTGATAAATTCAATTACATTAAAAATAAGGCCATTTGTTGATCAAAAAGCAGCAAAAATGGAAAGCAAATCACAAATGAGATATTTACAACAAACATAATTTTAAAATATTAATATCCAGAATATATAAAGAAATACAAACCAAAAAAGGAAAAACTCAAAAAAGAAGTAAAAGAAAAATGACCAAAGACTTGAAGTTCTTCACAGAACGGATGCTAAGCATCTTAATAGATGATCACCTCAAAGTATATTATATGCATGTGTGAAAATGCTCCAATGAAAGCCATTCCTCTGTATAAGCAATATGTACTAATGAAAAGGCCTAGCTCGATTAGTAATCTGAGAAATGCAAATCACAGCCAAAATGTGATACTATTGTATACCTATCTGATTTGCAAAATCTAAAATCTCTAAGACCATTATGCTACTGTGATATGGAGCAATGGAAGCCCTTAGACACGGCTTGCGTAAGTGTAAAGAATACACCATTTTGGATCACAAGTTGACACTATGTACTGCAGTTGGTTGAAGATGTATTTAACCAGTGTCCTAGCAATTCTTCTAAGAAAAATTTACATATGTGTGCCAGAACACATGCACAAGTATCTTTATAGGAACATTTTATTAGTAATAACCTGAAAATAACTCCAATAACTAACAGTAGGACAGACAAATTGTAGGATATATATACAATGAAATACTATTCAGCCATGTGGAAGTTTGAAAGAAATTTCTTTTTCTTTCTTTCCTTCTTTCTTTCTTTCTTTTTTTTTTTATTTAACGAGACTATAATATATTACATGGCCATGGAAAATAGCCAGCAAAGAAAGGGATGATGAAAATGATAAAGGAGAAAGTGAAAAAACAACTAGTGTGAGGTTGTGAAAGGCAAACGAGAATTCGTATGGAGACCAGAGGGAGAGATTTTTCTTCCTTATACATGGGGGAGTATTTACTCAGTCAGCATTTATTTCATGCCCACTGTGTATCTGGCCCTGTTGTTGATAGCCAGGGTGCAGGTCAATTTACAAATTGGGTGACAGGAATTTGATTGAATGTTTAGGTAACCACTTTCATTTTTCTCATGAAGTAGGTCATGAAGTCATCTCCTAAAAATGAAAGGAACTCTGTGGCTTACAGTTTAAGAAGAGAGAAGATTTACAATTGTGTGTAGAACAGGAAAATGAGCTAAAGAAGGAAGCAAAGCAGTATATTTGTGCAGTGTTGAGAGGCCAGTTAAGGTGAGTGAATGTGTATCCTGAATTCCCAGTTGTACGATTTTTTCCAGCAATGCTCAGTGTAGGTGTATTTGTCTAGGATTTTTTTTTCCTAGTAGGTTGTAGCAGAAGATTAACAGCCAGAAGAATTTAGGACAGTGGCAACCATTTGTTTGAAATGACAGACCATGTATTCCAGTGAGTTTGACTGCCAGCTAAAATTCTGAAGGAGAGTTTATCACTTGAGTGTACCCAGGAATTAACTAATGTTCTTGCATATCTATCTGACAAGGAATATTGCTGTTTAAAATCACAAGTGCAAGGAAGTTATGGCCCATTAGAACAAAATTGACCAATGAGAGGGAAGACAGAAAGGGTCCTGAAGATATAATTGACTGCCTTCCTACCGGGGCTGTTTGGAGAGTTTAGAAACGTCCACACGCCCTGTAATACTGATTATCTTTTCTTGTGAAACCATGGTCAAGTCAGTAGGTAACATCTCTTATTTTCTTTTCTTCCTTCCCTGTTTCACTTTGCTTTTTTCTTCATTCTTGCTTCCCTGGGATTTTGGTTCCTGCCAAAACTGTAGTGGAGAAGCTTCATTTAAGTTCTGTTTCTTGGATGCCCCCAAGGAAAACAAGGTGAATTTCTCTGCTGAATTAGAGTTCCAGGAGGGGGCTGATTTAGGAGAGGAGGTCAAGAAAGAGGTGAGACAGAGTGGGAAGATGAGTAAGCAGCTAAAGAAATTGACTGGGGCTAGGGCAACCTGCAGTAGCAGCAGTGAAAAATCCCTGCCAACTCTGCCACTAAGAATGATGGCAGAAAGATTTTTTTTTTTTCACAATGGGGTCTTCCTAGGTTGCCCATGGTGGGCTGTAACTACTGGGCTCAGGCAATTTTCCCACCTCAGCCTCCTGAATACTGCGACTATAGGTACTTGCCACTGTGTCTGGCTCTGAAAGATTTTTGATAACTAGTATATCTATTATTCAGTTTAAAATGCTTATATTGCTTATATTCAGTTTAAAATATTGCTTGTATTTAAAATGCTTATATTGCTTATGTTCAGTTTAAAATGCTTATGTGTAAAGGCTCTCCAATACCCTTTCTTCTCCCAAATTTAGCATATTATATTACATACTTACTAGATTTTTAATTTTGTAGAACTATAATAAATGACTAAATCGCAGATCTGAGTTAATATGGTTCAGAATGGAATGAACATTTCCAGGTGAAAAGATTTCCATTAGCTAAACTGATTTAAAGGATAAAAGGTTAGAGGGCAGAAATGAAGAAAATGCATGAAGTAAGTTTTTAAAAACTTGGCAAAAAACCCTGAAACTTGGCAGAAAACAAGGAATGAGATGATGGATGAAAATTTATTCAGACATTAAAGGATCTGGGTGTGCCATGTGACATCTGGACTCCATATAAAATATATACTTTGTGTATTAGTCAGCTTTTCATTGCTAGAAACTCATAATTTAAAAGAAGAAATCATTTACCTGGCTCATGGTTCCAGAGGATTCAATCCATGGTTACCTGACTTCAAAGCAGAAATGTCACGGTGGAAGGGCATGATGGAGCAATGCTGCTCATCTAAGGTGGTCAGGAAGAAGAGCAGGGAAGAACACCAGTGAGGAAGGGGCCAGGGACCAGGTATATTACCCAAGGGCAGGCCTCCATGACGCACCTGGACACACCCAGAAATGCACTTTACTAATCCCCTAGATGGCAGCTCCCAGGCTAACAATTAATCTTTACCAGGACACTCTGGAAAGCTGCATTCCTCATCAGAGGCTACTGCTGCAATTATATAGATTTTGTACCTGTCCCTGTTGATGAATATATGCTCATTTATATGCTGAAGTCATTTTTTTGGAAAAAAAGTTAACTTAGTTTCTTTAATCAATAAGGATTTATGCAACCATGTATCGACATTAGAATTGAGTTAGATATGAAATTTTGCTTCTCTGACCATCAATACCTGGGAATTGCTATTTGAATTGCTATTTATTCAGTCGTGTGCAAGTTGTATTTAGCAGACCACAAGCTGTTCATGAAAGTCTCTATTTTCACAAGACAAGAGTTGGGGCCATTTATGCTAATCTGCAATCTACTATAGTACTGTGATTTTTTTATTGTAAGTAGAGGTAAAAAGTATTTTGTCTACTAAAATGTTTGAAGCATAAATGATGGAAAAATTATTTCTTGTTTTGGTAAAAATTTCTCCTCTATTAAGCAATCAATTTTTAATAACAAAGCCACATATTTTTAATACATAGAGAAAAAGTGGCAAAATTCTTCTACAGTTTTCCATAATTGATAATTTTTATATATTTATAAAGTTCAGAAATATGTGGCATTTCCTAACTCAAAATGACATTTTAAGCTGCCTGCCATTTCTAGCATGGTATAGAAATTCCTTGTATAAAAATTGTGAGCAATTTTTATTTATATACATTCATTTTGCAAATAATGCAATGAAACAAATATAACTCATTTTTTAGGTTTTTTTTTTTTTGACAGAGTCTTGCTATCTGGTTCAGGATGGCCTTGAACTCACTATGTAGCTCAGGCTGGCCTTGAACTCATGGCAATCCTCCTGCCTCAGTCTCCTGAGTGCCAGGATTACAGGGGTGCACCACCAGACTTAGCTTTAGGTTTCGATGAGAAAAAGCTTCCTCGTGACATTACAACAGCCTAAGGTCATAGAAACAAAAATTAAATGTCAACCTAAACTGTAATATTTCATTTATAAATTTATGTTGTTTAGTTCGGTGATTTGGGTCCTGATTTAGATCCTAGAATCAGACACACTTGGATTTAAATACAAGCACTTACTGAATATGTGACTTTATACTTCCAAACTTGAGTTTTTTCATTTTTTCCAATGCTGTTGTTACTGGAAAGTATAACTGTGACAGGTTAATATTATAGTTCTTTTACATGTCTAGTGTATTTAATCAAATATAGAAAGTATCTACTGTTACTATTATCATTATTAACTGTCAAGGAAAAATCAAATATAGTGATCAAAAGTTATTGCAATTTTAATATGATGTTTTCCAATCCACACATTCTCCTATGAACTCTGACATTTCCCCATTCTTTGTCTGTATTTTGTATCCCCTCCTGCCAGTGCAAGAATCTTTGGGCTATATTCTTAAAATGTTGAATCACATTTTGAAAACCAACCTCTTCTGATACTAGTTCGTGACCATAGTGCCTATATACAATTTCCTTGTTTTTTCAGTATATTTCTTTATAAAGTAATTACAGAAGAACTTTAAGATAATCCTGGAGTGTTCTGGCTTAGAACTGAGAGTGAAAATACCATTAATCTCTTTGCATACAGACTTTTGAAAATGGAATATGTTTTACAACACTTGAACATGATAAAATAAACCATCCCCAGCTGGTATTACTTGGTATATATAATCATAATAATAGTTCATTCAACTGTGAAAGAAAAAAATGTCTCTTCTTCCCAATGAGTTGTATATCAGTTAAGACTGTGTTCAATTACAGAACAGTTAGCAGTGTCCTAGCCAAACATGATCGCACTTTTCCCATGTGACAAGGAGCACAGGGCTGACGGCCTTACATTGGGGCCTGTTGTGGCTTGTATCCAGATGTCCCCCCAAATCCTCATACACTCATAGGTGGAGCTTTTTGGAGGTGGCTTAATCTAGGGTATGTATGTGTGAATATGAATTAAGGGTGTGGCAATTGGATTACCTTAGTCCACTGGTTTAGTGTTGTTCTGAGTGTGGATAGTAGAAGCTCTGACCTGGGTGTGGGTGGCGCCGACCAATAGGCTTTTAGCCTGAATGGGATATAAAGGGAAAGATGGAAGGCAGGCTTGCTGCTTCCTGGCTGCCCTGCCATGGACTGTTTCTCCTCTGCAATGCCCCCTGCCATGCCACTCTGCCTTGGAGCCAGCCGACCATGGACTAAAGCCATTAGAAAATGTGAGCCAAAATACAGCTTTCCTCCTATGACTTTGGATGTTGGGCATTTTGTCTCAGCAACAGGAAAACAGGCATTTTGTCTCATCTTATCCTAACTAAGATAGGATGTCTGCATCAGACCAGCTCATTTCATCTTCCTCCTCTGTTACTCTTGTGTCTGTTTTCATCCTTTCGGCTATAAGGTGGCTGCTGCACCTCTGGATGTCACATGTATGTGTTCATTGAGAAGAAAAGCAGAACAAGGGGCAAAAGATGCATTTTATTGGGAGAAAAATAGCTCTCTTCAAAGCTTCACCCAGGAAGTTACTTCTTGTATTTTATAAATATAAATTATAGTGCTATCCTAAAGAGAGTCTGGGAGGAGAATTTTTAATTGTACATAACTGTTACTCCTAAAATTTTGGACTACCAGGTATGGTGGCACATGCCTACGTTAATATTAGACTGTTTCCAGTTCCAGATTCTAAGGAAACAGAAGCCCAAATGTAAGAAGATACTTAATTGAATTTCTCACTAAACAGTACTTCAAACAAAATTTCTGGGTCACTATAACCTTTGCAAGGTCAAGTGAAAAGCCTCTAGTAGGTGCAATCTATCTTTCTATGGCTGCCAAAGAAATTTTTATCAAATCCTATGTCATTTTTTTCCTCCAAAAAAATCATAGATTTACCTTGAAAAATCCCAAGTAAAAATTGTTTCTACATAGGAACATGACTTTTTAGAGCAGTGGTGTTGACAATCAATTAATGTTAATGCGGGAAATCAGCAAATCAGAATTTTAATCCCTCTTTCCCACTCATTTTTTCAAGGACATCGAAGAACTTCTTTAACCTGTTCCTTGGCTGCTAAATGAAGCCAATAAACTTCTCTAGGTTGAAAAAGGAGTGATGATATAATAATCAAAAAACTACTTGAAATATAAGTGTTAAAAGATCTATCGTTGAGAGATATTGTACTACTTTGTGGAGATATGGTGGATATGTATTTTCTCTAATTTTCTATATATTAATATCAAAGTGGGATGAAGTAACAACAATAAAAAAATTCCCACTGAGAAACAGAACAAATGAAATGATGAATGAAATAAGGTTAATCTTCAAAAATGTCCCACTTCCCAAACACCTTGAATAATTTTTATTCTTGTAGGGAGCTCTCTTCCAGAAACCCAACAAGAATTTAAGCGTCTTACAATTAGCAAAAGAGCCATTGAGCATCAGCTTTTAAAAACTTGCAGGAAATCAATGATCTTTTGACTCCTGTTGACAAAAAACAGAGAGAAAGCAATCTTTCCAGAATATCTGGATCTTTCTTCTAGTCTCTGATCTTGGGTTCATTTTTGAGAAGGGTCTGAGGCCTCTGCCATCAAGGAACACAAACACAGGGGTTACCTGTAAAACCTGGAGTATACGATGCAACCGAACGGTGAGCTGTAATTTTACAGGTTTGTGTGGGATTATTCATCCCGCATGTTGCCTCCTCAGAGAGGTCCACAAGGGGGCACTATTTTGTTGAGCTTTTCTATACATTTTAAAATAAAACCAATTTATGATAAGGACATTTGGTATAATGTTAGTTTTTTTTCATGGGTCTCTCAATTGTATCATCCTAATAAGTTTCTTCTTTTGCTATTTTTCTGCAGGTGATTATATTTTTTTATTGTGGTAAAATATGCATAACAACATTTACCATTTTAATGATCCCTAAGTGTACAGTTGAATGGTATTAAATACATTCATATTATTGCACAATCATCATTACCATCCATCTCCAAAATGCTTCCACCTTCCTAAAATGAAACTCTCTACACATTAAACAGTAACTCCCCATTTCTCTCTCCTACCAGCCCCTGGCAACCACCATTCTAGTTTTAGGTCTATGAATTTGGCTACTTTGAATCCTTATGTAAGTGGACTAGCTTATTTCACTTAGCATAATTCTTCAAAGTTTATCCATGTTGTTCCAAATGATTGTTACATAATCTTTTTTCTAGCCTTACTAAATACCCAGTGTTTTAGAAAAAACTGAGTTAAATGAGGCTTATATTACTGATACTTCTATATTTATACCTGATCTTTGTTGATCTCTTTTTATCCCTTTGTCTATCTTCTTTAACGCCTAACTGACTCACCGTTGTTTGCTGAATTAAATTCCACCAGCCACCTTCCTTACTAAATTCATCACAAAAGTTCAGCTCTTTCTCATTGTGTGTGTGAGCTTCAGTTCTTACTTAAAGCACTATTCTCAGATTTGCAGTTGAATATAGTAGAAACTTTTATACAATGGCACTTACAGCACCAAAAAGTGAAAATAGCAGAGAACAAAATACTTCCTGATCCTGTACTAAATTAACGAAGTCATTGGGTAGAGGGGAAATATTGGCTCTGTCTGACTAAATTTATTTTGGGAGTTCCCATAGTTGAAAAAAAAAAAGTCAGAGTAAATTTTTTCATGGGGACAAGTATCAACTGAGAATATTTAAACCAGCTTCATATACATGAAGCATTATATGATCTTCATTATTATAATTTTCTTCTTCTATGCTGATGATGTTTTTGAAAACAAAATGATAAAGTAAATAAACAAAAATCCAATAATGTCTCTCAGGAGCCAGTGCTCCATCATGAAAATGAAGGAAATGTCTTTAGAATGACAGATCATAATAACGTAATGATGGCAGCCCAGGACTACCCCAGCCATTTCCTGCAGGGGTCAGAGAAATTACTCCAGGAGTATGAAAGGTCAGAAAGCTCCAGCCCAATGCTCTCATTGCTCACCGACTGTTTTCCCATGCAGGGTAAAATGACTTGTAGAATCGTTTGAAGAAATATGGCTGGCATCAGATATATGAATAGAAGACAGTTTGAGATCCCTTGACAATGCACATTCATATTTATTGATTCTTTGAGATTAGGGTAAGAATTGGTTTTCTTCAGCAGGCGAGAAAAAAGATAGTAGTGGAAGAGAGTATCCAGAGTCCATAAGCATTTCACCAAGAGGATGGTTAGGCCTACAAGAAATACTCAAAATAATTTTTTTAAAGAACATATCTGAAGGGGAAGCTATATAACACTAAGTCTCAGTCATTTTTTGTTTGTTATTTTCGTGGGAGGACATTTTGGTCTTTTAAAAAATCCTGCTACTTTGACAGAATAGTTTCTAAAATGTTTCCCATTTATGCCCTGCTCTGTTGTGGCTGCAATTACTAGACTCACCAAAATAAACTCCCAAGAGTGCTACTTCCTGTTAATTGTTAATTTACTTAAAAAGAAGAATAATCGCTGATGATAAATCATGGAGACTCTTCTTTAAAGAATGTTCATGCCCTGGCTCAAGGCTCAGATTATGAAGAGAACCTTTTCTAAAAATTTTTTTTCCCATTTGCTCCTGTAGAAGACTTAGAATCTGGCTTAAAGACTCAAATAAGAGTTTTAGGTAAGAATAAAAAGTTTTTAAAAATTTATATTATATAGGTTACTGTTCTAAACCAGCTGCGTCTGTTGCAGCTTTAGGGTAGTCTTTCAAGATAGGGAGGAGAGAATTTGAAAGTTGGTGATCAAATTTTGGTGATCATCAAAGTTCACTGGTGATCTAAATAGAGTTTTAAATTTTAAAAATTTAACTTCACAGCTCCCTTGAATCTAGAATGCTCCAGTCTTTTGAAGATAGAGAAAAAGTAGTAGTTTTTAGACTTGCTAGGTTTGGATTTTTTAGGGAGACCATTGAGTAATAATAAAGTTGCTATCATATCCTTAATTTGTACAAGGTGAAATGACACAAATATTGTGAAGATTGCTTATGCATCCTTCACAGTGACTTTGTAAGTGCTGAGGATTGAAATCCCTACAGGTTTAACTTGGTAGCTTATAATTGGAAGACTAGAATGCAGACCGTGCAGTCTGCTCTTAAAACACAGTGTTATGCTGTTTCCCTGGAGGCATCCTTAATTTGATCAGCAAAGTTTTTCCTGATCCTATCTTTGCAAGTAAATACTGTAACTGCTTTATGACTTTGGAAAAAGTCTCTTGACCTGAATTTCCGATTCGTACAATGAGACTGTTGGATTGACTGATTTCTGGTCTTTTTTTCCCCTTCTTTTGGTAGGAGAGAGTCTGCTTGCTGAGTGAAGTCATTTTTCCTTCAAGGCTGACAGAGTGGCTTTGGCTCACCTGTCATTCACAGTCTAGCTAAGCCAGTAGACTATGAAGTCTGCTCCCCTAGCCAAGAAGGAGCAGGTGGCTGTTGATTCCATATGTTGTGGGGGAAGCTATTTGTCAGTGGTAATCTAGAGAAGTTCAGATGGTTGCAACAGTATCTCTCCCTTGGCATGTGGCATGTTTTGATGCTAATCACTGCCTCATCTGCGAGCACTTCAGTTTCTGTTTTTCACATAAGCCTGGTGAATATAAAAATAGAGGTAAATAAAAAAAAATCTGAATCAGCAACCTGGAATTCTGTCTTCTCTCTGGTTAGAAACTGTCGGGAGCTGAAAATACTCGTTGTTTGGAGGTTTAAGGTAGAAGAGGTGGGATGAAGATGTTTGATCCTTTGGTTGCTAGGCAACTACTTTAAAATTATGTAAGCTCCGACCATACTAGGTGATCCGCAGGGGGGCGGTAAAGAGTGATGACGCAGGGAGTGCGCAGAAGCTATTTTCCACACCACAGAGTTAGAGTCTGAAATCTGGAGTTGGAGAATATACATACTTAAGAAGGAAATGTCTGTATTTATAGCACAAATGTGGGGCTCATATCGTAGAATTGGATGACCGACATCTCACCAGAAATGGTCTTAATGCTCAAGAAAATCTTTTGAATCAGGATGGCTGATTTGACCAAAATTTAGGAAATATGAAAAGAAAAAGGAAAATAAAGCTGTGAAATGCATTATTCTTATTTAATAAGCCTTGCTTAATTGAATCTTCGCAGCAGTTTAGAAAGATAGATCCTACTAGCCTCATAAATGAGAAATGTAAGCTTAAGTGACTTAAGTCACGTTCAGTGACTTGTCAAGAGCTCATTACAGTTGGAGTAAATCTGGGATATGAATATGCAACTTTTAGGTCAGGGCCAGTATTTTTCTTACTATGCTCTGCTTGATGGGTATTCTGTGTGGTTTTCACATACCCCATCACATGGTGTATTCTGTGTGTTTTCCGCATACCCCATCTCAGTTCACCCTCACTATCATCAGTGAAGTAAACAAGAGAATATTCATGGACACCCATTTTGTTCATCATTGAACCGGCCAATGTAAATGAAGTTTAGAGACGATAAATAACCCACCTGAGGTCCCATCGATGCGAAAGGGCAAGCCGCGATAAGCTTTATCCTCTGGGTAAAGGTCCGTTTTGGGAGATTGATTTTGTTTGTGTTGTGTCTTTGCTGCAGAACCACTGATGGCCTTTCCATCACCCTTCATCCTCCTCATTTCTCAACTTCAAGTTACCTCTCTCAGGTACTCTTTGTACTTTTGTAGTTAAGAATCTGAGCCAATGAAACTAAATTTGTAATTACCTGAAATGAGATTAAGTAGGTAAAATTTTAAAAAATGAACTGTATGCAAATAAATATGAGCATCTTGGTCAATTTCAAACCCTAGATTATGCTTTCAGAAATATCTTGGACAAGAATTCTAATGTAGAACTGAAAGGAATTATAAAATAATTATTTCATAATTGTCCAATTCAGTTCAACAAACCACATACTGAGTGCCAATTTATGTGCAAATCACAATATTAGATACTGTGAGAGATACAAATAAATATTGTCTGGGCATTGGTTACTTGTTAATTATAGGGAAAAGAAGAACATTCTTTTCTTTTTTCTATTTGTTTATTTACTTATTTGCGTGGTGCTAGGGAATGAACCTGGGGCTCAGTGCACTAGGCAAGCACTTATGGTTGAGCTATATTCCTGCCCCTTTTTCCCTTTTTATTTTCAAAGACTCACTAAAGTTCCCCAGGCTGGTCTTGAACTTGCAATTCTCCTGCCTCAGTCTGCTGAGTAGCAGAATTACATATTTGGGCCAGCGTACCTGGGTTTACTTTTTATTCATTGTTGTTATTATTGCTTTCGGTGCTAGGCATCAAAAACTGGGCCCTACACATATTAGTCAACCACTCTATAATGAAACTCATCTCCTGCATAGATTTTGTATTCTTCATTCCCTCTTTTTTGCATTAAAGATTCAAAGAATCTGTGATAATAAACTTTAGTAATATAAGGTCCTCTGGCTACTTCCCCACCTCTTTTTTTTTTTTTTTCCTGGTGCTGGGGATTGAACTCAGGGCCTTGTATTTACCAGGCAAGTGCTCTACCACTTGAGCTAAATCCCCACCCACCTCTTTTAAATAACAAATTGGATACTTTACATTGGCTATATTTGGCTACAGGAAATTTAGCTTTCGTTGCACCCTAATATTTTTGAGTATTCTCAGGGAGTATTTAATGTCTTCATAATCCCCTGTCAGCTCCCCTTCCTAACTCCTGCTCCCAATTCTTTTCTCAATCACCTTTAATATTCTCGTCATTGCTTCTTCTACAGGATATTCCTAATCGATTCACTTTATTGTAAAACAATGCCCACACAGTGCCGATGTATGATCAGGTATAATGGGTACATATTGTCACAATAATGTGTGACGAGCAACCATGAACTCTTAGTGAAAAAGAACAATGCATTATTGGTCAGCGTTCCCATTGCTGGGACAAAGTATCCAACATCCACAACACCTACAACTCAAGGAAAAGTGGTTCATTTGGTTCAAGTTTTCAGAGGTTTCAGCCATGGTCAGTGGCTTCAACATGGCAGAAGGACATAGTAGAGCAAAGCTGCTCACTTCTTAGCCACTGGGAAGCAGAGCACAGGGGAAGAGTACCAGCAAGAGATATATGGTCCGAAGGCCTGCCCCAGGGACCCACCGACCAAGGGCCTGCCCCAGGACCCATCTCCAACTGGGCCCCGCCTTCTAAAAGCACATTTACCTCTGTACATCAGTGTGACTCTCCTGTGATCAAGCCAATCACCTCTCAGGAGTCTCTACGTGTTCCAAATGAAGAATTGGACAAGACATACAGAAAGGACAGAGAAAATATGTATTTATTGAAGGCAGAAAAGAAGTACACTCTACAGAGTGAGAACTGGCCAGTGGAAAGGCTCACAGCAGCCTGAGAATCAGGAAAAAGTGATTTTAGTTTGGACCAAGAGTCCAGGTCCCTCCCAGAGGGCTGTGCTGGGTGTGTCTGACAGCTCAAACGGTGTGGAGTCTGCTGTGCTAGCTGAGCCGATTCTTTCCTGTAATTCACTCTGTTATAATTATATCCACGAGACGCAGTCCATACGGGTGAGTACATAATGAGTTTGTCCGCAGCCAGAGGTTACTTTTGGACACTTGGAGATGTGCCGGTGCCTGACTTGGGGATTTACTGAAGAACAGCCATATGGGCTATTACTTCTACTGCGGCTACTCTTTATAGAGAGGAGAGACCATAGGCAGGACCCTTAATTCCGACGGGGAGGCGGTCCTTGGCCGTGGGTGACAGGCAGGCATACTCCACCCGGTGCCAACTATTACTCTAATGGGTTTTTTGCTTGTGTGTCTTGGTCAGCTGTGTGTGTATGCATGTGTGTATGCACATGTATGTGTGTGTGTGTGTGTGTGTTTCAACTTTTGGCCATCAAACCCAGAGTCATCAGAATGAGCTGTAGCTCTCTCTCTAGCCCTTTCTATTTCTTGAGACAGGATCTTGCTGAATTGTTCAAGCTGAACTTGAACTTGCGATCCTCCCAAAGTGCTGGATTAAAGGCATGTGCCACCATGCCTGACTAGCTTTGTGGTTTTGTTGATCTCGTGTGGGCTTTCTGTCTTGCCTAGGAGTCAACTTGATGTCATCTGATGTAGTAGGATAAATTCAGAAAGAGAGCGTAAAGTGTCTAAAGACATTGAAAAGAACCATACTTATGTCATTTTGAAAAACCTACCACGAAAAGGTGAGAATTACATTAAGAAAGCAATTACTGCTTAAATTGAATTTTTAGTTTCTTACAAGTAACTGTAAATTTTCTGAAATACAGATGAACTCTAATGTTCAGTTTCCATTCAGGAAAGTGCCTAAAGTAACTTTTTCAAATATGCTTATTTTTAATATCCAAAATAATAGAAGTAGCTGTTTCTGTTTTCTTCTCTCTTACTCTCTTTTGTTTTGCTATTAATTTCTAAAAGACAAGTTGAAAATTCAATTTTGGAATGGATGTAAATCATATTATGGTAAGATTACTAAACTTTTTAATAGAAGGCTGAAATTGTATTGGACAATTGTGGAAAAATTCCTATAATTGCAATTCAGAATACCTAGTTTGATTAGGAAACACCCGTGGAAAGCAATGTTAAAGAACAAATAAGGAAAAATATTTAAAAATATATTTCCAAAGCACATCTACTTTAAAAAGGTAGATTTGCTCTTCCTGCTCTCCAAAACAAGAACAAAAACAAATACAAAAGGTACAAAGGCTTCTATCTTTACTTGTATGTAAAAAATATCTCTGCTTCAGCACCTATTTTTCCCTCACATTTTTGCTTTAAAAATGTGGTGCCTTCTAAAGTGGGTAATGTCGTAGTCATGACATTTATAACGAGATTTAGGGTGTTTTTCTGTTTTTAATCTTATTGAAAAGAATTTTGATTTGGAAAAGAATTTTAAGAAGAGATTACAGAGTAAAATCATCGCTAGTATAATTTACTACTTTTGAAGATTTTTATATTAACAAATCAGAAGTGGGACAAGAAAAAGAATTCCTCAAATGGGAGAAGTCAAGATATTGCAATGATATCCCTGGTTGCCTGCTAATTTTCCTCAAAATAAGTAGTTTTTAATATGTCTTGGACATCATTAAGGTCTATTTAATTTAAAAGCTATTTATTGTAAAATATAGAAGAAGGTAGTAGATATAAAGTACCCAGTGAAATGTACTAGTAGTAATTTCTATTTTTCACATTTTCTTTTTATATCTCCATTTTACTTTTACTACAGAGAATTTAGGAAATGCCAGGAAGAAAGAAGGAAATAATCACCTGGAATCCTACATCAGAGAGAGCTACATATGCCTAGTTTTTCTTGTGCATAGTCATCCATATACATTTTTATTAAAGTGGCAATCATGTACTGTTTGGCAGTCTTCCTTTTTCTCTTTACAATTGTGGTAGACCTAATATGGTCAACTTGAGCCAGATCGCCCAGCTGAACTGAGTTGGTGTGATGCTGGGCGTACGAGATCCACCTGAGGGTTGTTGCTGATGCGCCATATGACAAAGTGGGAGCCATAGCTAGTTGGCAGGCTGTTTCCCAGGAGAAGCTCTGCTGCGGCTGGTTCTTCCGAAAGGAACTCGGCTGTCATCGTCGAGGAAGGAGCTCGGGGCCTTGCTGTCATCGAGGATGGCTGCTGTTGCTTTGGAGGAGCTCTGGTTGTCATCTCTGCTGTGAGCATCGTATCCTGGTTCCAGCCATCATGTGCAGACATGAACGTACATGGAACAGTGCTGTGGGATCCCAGCCCTCAATTGAATCTTTTGGGTCTCCAGTGCCTAGATGGACATTCGGCACCTTCTGCATTTGACTTCTGGGTGAATATTATAATCTATTAATGTCCTCTACTAAATCTGCTCTCTTGAAACCATTGGTTCTGAAAATCTAACTAAGACAACAATGTATTATAAATACTTTCTAAGTTATTATACTTTTCTGCTACATAATTTAATTTGAGTATAGTTTCTAGTTCACAAGTGACCACATTATTTTTCACAGTTTTCTCCAGATATTTAATATGGTCTAACCATATTCTACGATACAGGATTACCACTGGGGGACCTGTTGCCAGTGAATCAAACAAAAGTATTACAAGACAGCTCAGAGTCATATGAAGATGTAAGTCTGTTCTTAATTGCTAAAATGTAGACAGTTTGATGAGTAAGGTTGTCTGTGCTTTGTTTTTACTTTAGAAGTTTATATATTTTAAATATAGATGAGACACACAAAAAATTCTACTAGTTCAAGAATTCCGAGTATTATTTTTACTATGGACTCCTCATCCCCAACCTAAATGGGAAGACCCAGCTTATGGTATAAATAACTTATTTCCATCACAGTATTTTAGGGATGCTGTTAGTGTTTACTGTCACTTGTCCCTAGTAAGGGAGTGGCTAGAACCCTTACTCTCAATAAGTACTCTGAGATAATGGATAAACACACTGAATTTAACCCTGGTTGTTCACAGCTATGACAAAGCCACCATTGGCAGTTGGTGTGTACCATAATTTTCAAACAGTTTGTTAGAAATTCAGATTTTTTGCATATTCTCTTATTATGAAAACATCTATGACAGGGCTGGGGATTTAGCTCAGTGATTAGTTATAGTGGTTGCTTAGCAAGTACAAGGCCCTGAGTTCGATCCCCGGCACCAAAAAAAAATCTATGACAAATACTACCTAGCTGAGTGAAATTGCTGAGCATTCTGAGGCCCAATTATTTTTTGTTTCATTGTAAGATCTACACTTTTTTCCTTTTGGTTATGACTGTTATGAATTTTTTAGTGTAGTTTTTTCTTTAATATGCTAGAATAAGCACAAGAGCATTTCACCAAAATTTGTACAGAAAATGGTGGTTTTTTGCCCCCTGCATTTCCAGTCTTGTTAACCTCAGGGAAATGTTCTTTAGTTGTACATTTAATTATGCCTACTGCTCCATTTGTTTGAGTCTCTTCTTTAGAAACGCAAACATCCATGTGTTTATTATCTTTCTTAATCCTTTTTCTGCTACTATGGCCTAGCTATATTATGAGCCTGGCTAATTCATAATGAAACACAGCATAGTGGAAAAGTGGAAGGGCAAGCTGTAAATGTGAAAGAGAAAACATGCAGGGTAGAATCGCATCTAACAGCCCTCTCTTGAGGTAGCTGGTCCCGATGCTTGGGAGTGACACCTCGCTCACTGGAGAAAGGCATTAACCCATTGAGAAGGTCTCTGCTCCTGTCACCCACACCCCTGCTAGTGGCACCCTCTCCAAATAGTGCCATGTGAAGAAACCTGGATTTGTGCAGGGATCTCTGCCCGTCTCCAGTGCATTCTGCAGGCTGGTCCTTGACAGATTTGTAACTCCATTTTGATGCTCAGTCCAGCAGTCTTGGAAGCATAGTCACAGCCCCGGACTGAGGTAGGAGATTAGGGCGTGGCAAAAGCTGGCTGGGGAAATAGATGAATGGAAGAGTTCCCAAAGCCCTACATGTAGGTTTCTCGTGAGGATGGCCCAGACCTGCTGTCAGCCTGAGGCTGGGATCCCGGCACCTGGATGGAGAAGTTCCGGCAGGTTTCCTCCAGAGATAACAGTGTGAAATAAAGGAAGCCATGAGGAGCTGGATGCTATCATACTTTTCCATGATAGATCATGTTGCATCTCCCAGACATAACATGTACTTCTATCTTTGCTTTTACCCCTTTTTCTTTGTTTGGCCCAATCTTGCTCTACAGAACCAGTTCATCTGCCAATGTCCATTTTGCCTTTTAAATATACTTTGCCACAGCTTTTTGCTCATTACGTTCAGATCTTTCTTTGAGGCGGCAAGAACCTGGAATCCAAATCCAGAAGGAGGGGCGAGCAATCCAGAACCTGGTAACGTTTATTTGGAATATTCTACTCAATAACAAGACGTGCTGTAGAATCTCGGCTGATCCCATGCACACTAAACTGTGAGGGATGATACCGCTTGATTACATTCTCTCCAGTATAAATCCCACTTTTCCTGGTCTGTTGGGCACATTTTGACTTAGTTGTTATATACATAGGTGTATATGTATGTGTGTGTGTGTGTATATATATATATATATTTTTTTTTTTAGGAACTTTCTAGTTTTTTCTTTCTTGGTATTGTGTTTTCTTTTCACTCTTCTATTCTCTTTTCACCTTTTGAAGTATTGTTTTTGAGTTTTTGTGTTATGTTTCTGTGACTCTCTCTGTGTAAACCATGACTTCTTTGTTGATAATACCAGCTTCCTGCAATTTTCTGTAGGATCTTGTTTTACAGAAATATTTTACTTCTAATGTTTTAGTTACTATGCGCTCGTGTAACAAAATTTCCCTTCTACGATCCATTGTGTGTATGTTACAAATATTTGTGTATGTTACAAATTCCCATACAAATACATTCAATCCATATTTCAGTGTTTACTAATAGACCAAAGAGTAAACAGTTAAATTTGTTCTCTTGGTAAGCTGATATGCTCAGATCTGCTTCATTTCAGTTTCTGGCTGGTTTTTGCTGACTGTTTCTGCTTTCTGAAATAGATCCCCAACTAACCGACTGGTTCTCCGATAATTCGAATTAGTGTGGTGTGTGAGCAATATTTATCTGCAGGCTTCCCCCACCTCCATCTCTGACCTTTTGAAAAAAGCTTTTGTCAACAGCATACCCTTCAAGCCAAAGAGCTGCCACTGGTCGCCGTACACGTTGGGAGTCTCTGTCCTGTGCCCCTGAGGGAGGCCAGGTGGGAGGTGGCAGCTGCTTCCCGCCAGGCCACAGAGCAGCACGGTAAAGCAGGCTCTTCATCTCGGCAGTCTTTTGTCTCTCTCTCAATACAATGAGATCTGTTATGAAGCAAAACTTGAATTACCTTCTCCTAATCTATGGCTACCGCCCTTATTTGTTGGCAAAATTTACTTCAAAGTTTTGGCACAAAGTGGTCCCAGAGTCTTGTGTTTCATTGTTATGAATTTTGTCTGTTTTTTTGTGTTTTCATTGGCAGTTTAAAGGGAAACCGAGTGAGGCTTCTTCGGAGTTATTAATTAGTTCTTATCTGGAACCGGGCATCCCATTTGATTTGATTGCTTGACTTCATAAATTTCATCCAGGGAAAATGCCTACACTTCCTTTAAAAAACTGAAAAACGTCTGCCAAATGGCTTAAGGTACCTGCTTCATAATCACTGGCTCCTTACCGTTTTATTCCTCAGTATTTTTTAAAAATCGTTTATCACATCTTTATTTCCTACTTTACATTGGTCTTCTCTATATTAATATAAAAGTCAAGCTAAAGTGACTAGATTTTGTGTCAGTGAGCCAAACAAGAAAACATTAGTATTAAGCCAGATATGGCAGCCTGTAATCTGTAATCTCAGCTGCTCCGGAGGCTGATGAGGAGAATCGCAACTTCAAGGTTAGTGTGGGCTATGTAGTGAGAACCATCTGAAAAATATTAGTACTAAAGTATAAATTGAAGTATTAAAGTCCTTCCATTCATTAAAAAGTGCAATATTGTCTTTAAAATAAATATGCATTCACCTGAAAATAAATTTACTTTTAGGCAACGATTTAGCACATTAATTTTTCTGTAGTACTGCTTATATATAAATTAACCTCTGATGGCATGATGACATCATATACTAAGTTAATCTCTACTTGTGATGTTGACAACGTTTTGCAAGAAGAAATGGAGGAGCAGCTAATTATTCTTTTTGGATTTATGATGGATAAGCGAATAAGTAAACTTGCAAAACATGGTCAGATATTAAGGGGTAAAATTTCTTTCAGGAGGACTGGGGATTTAGCTCAGTGGCAGAGCGCTGGCCTAGCAAGTGCAAGACCCTGAGTTCGATCCCCAGCACCTCCTGCCCTTGCAAAAAAAAAAATTTCTTTAAGGCAACATGTAGGAGAGACATAAGTAAATAAATAAAAAATTTGAAAGATCGCTATTTCAACCATATTATAGAGCTTACACGTTGTCATTTCATTTTCCCAAACAAGAACGAAAAATGATCTTGTACTGATGCCACAATTGAAAATATTAGCAGAGAAAGAGAGAGCAAAAGAGAGAGAGAAAGAGAGAAGAGACAGGGTTGTACAAGATGAAGAATGAAAGAGAAGTTAAAATGAAGGTTTCCCCAACTGACACTTAATTCAGTAGAGCAGATTGGATTACTCAAGTTTGTGCGCTGTGAACCACTAGAACTAATATACTGTACTTGGCAAAAATTTTCATAATTGAACAGCTCTGTAATCTTTCATTTGAAAAATTAAATGTATTAGTCATTCATTTGAACAATTATATTACCTATAATCAATTTTATTACATCTATTGAGCTATTATCTGCCACCAACTACAATATGAAGAATCATTTTACATATAAATTAATAAATCTGTTTACAGATGTCCCACTGAGATATGTAAAAAAATCACATTGATGGTAAAGCTACTTTAAAAGCGTTGCCATTTATGGTAAGAGAGGCTGCTTTTGATTCATCGTGTCTCTGTTCTGTATGATTAACTCTCAAATCTATTTTCAAACTTCAACTTGACCTTTTAGTTTCTTGCTTTACTTCTTGTTTTTGAAAAAGGACTGTGACACCAAAAATGCGTCATTAGGTAATTTTTTCTAGTTAAAGAAGATGATCTATCATTGCTCTTATGAGGTAAAATGACTTCAACTATTACAACTCTAAGCATATCTACAATATTTCCCAAGATGACACACAAAGAAGTAGATTTGAAGTTAATTCTGTGACTTTGTTTATACTCTAAACCTTCCCCTGTTGTTCAGATTTCTTTAAAGTTCACTTTGTTTTTAGATAAGAAATATGTTTTTCAAGGCTATAATGTCTCCTGAATTCAAAGGCCAGAACATAATACTAATACTTTTTCTGCTGAAGTCCCAGGCTATTTCATGTTCCCTCTGCCATTTATCTTCACCCTTCCTGTGGTTATGCCTGTAACTATACATGGCCATCATTTACCTCAATTTGGTGCTACATTTACCTGCTGTGAAGTATGAGGAATTTAACTTACTTGCGCTTCCCCTTTCTAAATTATTATTAATAGCCCCGATGTGAGTTCTTATTGAAATAATATACTTGAGCTCTTCATTTATAGTGATCTATGTACCTTCCACCATGAAAAATAAAGAAATTAGTACACTTATCTTGTCCTTCTCTTTTCAGTAGTTTTTTTAAGGTACAGAATAGTTTTACGGTGTCAAAAATTATAGATACTGCATTTTTAAATTTCTAAATTTTGTTTTTAAAATTTTAAAATTTTAAAATTTTATTTGTACATGTTTGTGGTTCACATAGTTTACAATCATCCTGGGGAATGGTTGCACATATGTATTAAAGCATATTTCTTTCTTCTATTTCTTTCTTCTTTTTTTTTAAAATCCCCTTCCCTCCTCCTCCTTCCTTCCTCTTCCAATTCCCTTATCTATCCTATTTTTCATTCTTGCTATTATTTTTCTTAGCTCAAGTTATGGCATATAAGGTTTACATTAATTGGGGGTTATTAGGTTCCTGTACACAGCATGTCTTTTTTCTTCTTATTTTCCCTTCTCCTCTTCCTCACCACTCACCCTTGTTCCCTTGGACCACTTTCTTATTGCAAGAGATTCACCTTCTTGTCCCTTTCTGTCCATCCTTTGTTGTTTTCTTTGTACTTTGCCTCACTCAAAGTTTAAATCATATGGTATTTAAACTTGTGTGTATGGTCTGTTTCACTCAACATTATATTTTCCAGGTGCATTCATTTTCCTACAAATGTCTCAAATTTGTCATTCTTTATATCTGAGTAGTATTCCATTGTATATAGATGTCACATTTTCTTTATCCAGTTGTCTATCGATGGGTGTACAAGCTGTTTCCAGGATTTAGCTACTACAAATGGTACTGCTATAAACATTGGCATGTATGTGCTGCTGTTAGTACGAAGACTTAAACTCTTTGGGGAAGATACCTAGCTGGGAGACAGCTGGGTCATAGGGGATTTCTAATTTCAGTTCTTTGAGAAATCTCCATACTGATTTCCATAATAGTTGTATTAGTTTGCGTTTCCGCCAACAATGCAGGAGGATTCCTTTTTCACAACAGCCTCACCAGCATTTGTTATTGTTTGATTTCTTAATGATTGCCATTCCTTCCAGAGTAAGATGGAATCTTTGCATTGTTTTAAACTGCATTTTCCCTAATGGCCAAAGATGTGCAGTTTTTCATATATTTGTTGACTATTTGTATTTCTTCCTCTGTGAAGTATCTGTGCATTTCTCTTGCCCACTTCTTGACTGGGTCTTTAATTCAAGGTCATTTAACATTTTTGCTTTCTTTGTATATTCTAGATATTAGTCCTCTGCCTGAGGAGTAGCTGACAAAAACTTTGTCCTATTCTGTAGGTTGTCACTTCATTCTACTGATTGATTCTTTTGCTGTACCAAAGCTCTTTAGTCTGATATAATCCCATTTGTTGGTTCTTGCTGCTATTTCTTGTTCGGCAGAGGTTCTGTTTAGAAAATGTTTTCCTATACAATTACTGCCTTTTAGTGTAACCATAATTATTTTCCATGTAGTGAAATCATAAGTATTGCTTATTTGACTTGCAGTTGTATAACCAATTTATGTAGAAAGCACAGAAGGATTACTTTACTGTAGAATTCACTGTGTCATGTGCTTTGAGTAAAAGAAAAGAGGAAATACATACTTATGTAATTTAAATTTTGCCACTTGAAAGAAAACTCCCGAAGTGTCTGAATATAAGGATCCGCTCTGAGTATTTTTAGCTTCTTTCACTCCTTTGGGTAATATTCTGGTGTTGGCATTTTCAGGCACCGCTTTGTTTTGTTTGGGATTATATAGTTTACCTTTCTGTAGTCCAGCCTACCTTGTTTTCATTTACAACATGGGTGGTTTATTCTCTAGTAGCTTCTTTTGTGTATAAAAGTTAAATTGTAGCTCATACTTGGATATTTGATGGATAATTTGGATGAATACAGAATTCAAGGCTTACACAGCTTTCTCAGAGTCTGTCTCACAGGATCCTTATGAGAACTCTGGCCTTGGTCCTTTGGATTCTCCTCAAGTGACTATTGTCCTTCACCCAACACCAAACGCCTGCTTCTGTGATCTCGCCTTAGACGTCGCCATGACTGTTGCTTCCATAATTATCATCTTGGATTAGTACTATCCTCCCTCCAGCTAAATATGGTCTCACCCTAGAAATCCCTAAACTCCCACGATCTCTACTCCACTCAGCCTGCCACTTTTTCTTTGCCCATCATTTCCCTCCTGCGCTCAATTCTAATAACCCACTTTAGATCCCGTGGTCCCTCGTTATCATTTCTTCCGGGTACCTGCAGTCTGCTCGTTTTCCTTGCTTTCTCTCAAGTTACTTCTGCTGATCCCAAACACTTTCAACAGTGTTTCAAACTGAACTTTCTTTCTTTTTCAAGCCTCTCTCATGACAGCTAAATGTGGCTGGAAGGTGCCACAGAATCATTCTGGTCGTTCTTACTTTATGTGCATGGCCACTAACTTGATGGGGAAGAACCTGCTACTTTCCCTGGGTGACCTTCCTACTCTCCACAATTATGCTCCGTTGTTTCTCTCTGCAGACTTTCAGTTCCCTTTGTATAGCTCACTTTCAGTTGATGATTGTGCCAGTGTCACTTTCTCCCTGTTTTTTTTTTTTTTCTGTTTGGCACTGTTGATTTTTATTCTTTTAAGCCTTTTCTTGTATTTCAGTTCAGATCTTATGAGCATAGTAGGAGGCAACATAGGGACACATCAATCCTTTACACTCAGTTTTGTCTTACAGTTTACTTTCTTATGAAAATCAGTGTGTGTGTGTGTGTGTGTGTGTGTGTGTGTAAAGGGAAGAAAATACAATATTTTTAATAAAATTTCTTATTTCAGTTTATGAATATGATGGGGAATTCTAGATCCAGGAATTCTAAATGAAGCAAAGGAATATACATGCTTCATTTATTTATTCGCCAAACATTTACTGAGCGCTGACTAAGTAACGGTCACAGCTCTGAGGCTCAGGGAGATAAATGAATAAGAACAATAACAAAATGTCAAGTCTCTAAGTCAGCAAAGGACTTCACAATCCAGTACATCAAAAACATCAACATGTTTAACCAGTATTGTATTGGTGGTGCAAGTAGGAACAGGCCTATAAAGTACATTAAAAATAACCTGTTATTAGAATTTTAGGTTCATGTTAAATTTTCTTTGTAATAAGTAATAGATAAAGTAGGAAATATGCTAGTGGTTTTCAAATATGTCCACACATTTTTAATACCTGCCTGCAGTCAGTGGGGTTTAATTTTCCTACTGGCTTCTAACTAGAACGTGGTAGACTTGATGGTGTGCAATTTCCATGTCTGGTCGTAAACGATGTTGCGGATAAAGTACTATGTTGTCTTTTCTTGGATTGTTTCTTAGTGGAAGTCAATGACCAGCTGCGTCACAAAGACTCTCAGGCAGCCTGTGGAGGGGCTGATACCAGAGGAGCTGAAGTCTCCTGCCGAACACCAGTGTCAGCTTGGCATCCGAGTGAGTAGACCATCCTGGAAGTGAGACTTTCAACCCAGTCGAGCCTTCAGAGGTCCAGGGCCCCAATCTTCTGTCTGCAACCTCATGGAAGAGCTCAGGCTATGCCTGCCCCACTAGCCTGTTGCCAAATTTTCTGACACACAAAAACTATGAGGATAATAAATGCTCGATTTTAAAGAATTACTACGTTTGGGCTAAGTTGTTTTAGTGTAATAGGTGAATGTCCACAAATTGAGGTTGATTACATCAGGAGCGGAAGAAGGGAAGTAAAAAGAAAATTCCAGTATCTGTGAATTCTACACACTTATGATGGCCGTTATTGTTTACATCATAACATATTTGGTTCAATTTTACTGAAAAAAAATTGGGTAAGGAAAATCAGACTCAACTGTTGGTGAAAGAAAAATATAATTTAACTTAGCAAAGAAATTATAATTTTACTATAGGTCTTTGATAAAATAGATTATATAATCTCTTTTTTGGTGTCAGGAATCATTATATAATCTCTTCTAATCACCTCTTCCCAACTTCTTTTGTTTGTGCTATGTATTTTTTCTTTTTTTGTTTTTGGTGCCAGGGATCGAACTCAGGGCTTTGTGCTTGCTAGACAAGGACTCTAACCACTGAGCTAAATCCCCAGCCCTTTGTGCTATTTTATCTTGTTAAAAATTATAAACTGCTAAGGAAAAGTTACTGTAGAAAAGAACTGCCATACGAGTTTTAACTTAAATAACGGGCAGACATACTTGCCATTTGTATGATATACAAGATATAATTCTCTACATAATTTGGTCTTCTTTGAGCTTCCTTACAAAGAACTATAGGTGTCTAGGTAGAAGTTTGACTTTAAAATCAGAATCCTTTTGGTTTAATCTCCTCCCAACTAAGAAAACTGCTTCTCATAAGTGGGTGAATAAGGAAGTAGCAGAAAATGGCCAGTCGCCAGGACTTGTGGTTTTCTAAAGGTCTTGGGCAACAATCAGTGTCAATTTTGTAATAAAGCACATAAATGTTTTCTCTGAGAGAGACATTTGAAGAGGAAAGTGGTTTTAAAGATTTCTTTGATCTTAGAAGTAGCACATACCTATATAGGTTGTTATTTATTTTATTTCCATGGGCTACTGGACAAATATACTGTCTTACTTTGGATTCCCAAAAGAAATAAAAAAGAGTGCTCTGAAGAAGTTTTAGAGACTTTATAAAAATTCGCGGTAAGAAGAATGAAATAAAAAGAACAATTGCCTGAAACACTAGTGTTAATAAAAGCATTAACAAAGCAATGTTGCTTAATTTTGGTGAAACTTTTATTTGATCATTATTCCTTTAGCTACTAGTTTATGTATATTTGTATATTTATGTCTTATGGAAAAAAATAAAGAAAAGTCAGATATAAAAGAAGAGTAGTCCTTCTTAAAAAATGACAATACAGAATAAAAAATAAAGGAAGACTTGTTGATAGGAGCAAAAGAGGCACATGGGCTAGGGTGGGAGCTCGGTGGTAGAGCACTTGCCTGGCATGTGCAAGGCTCTGGATTAGATCCCCAGCACTGCCCCCCACAACCGAAAAAAGCCAGGTGTGGTGTCTTCTGCCTGACTCCAAGCACTGGGGAGGCTGAGGCAGAAGAAGTCCAAGTTTGAGACCAGCTTTGGCTACATAGCGAGTTCAAGGCCAATCTGGAATACACAGCAAGATCTTGTCAAAAAACAAAAAAACAAAACAAATAAACAAGCAAAAAAGCAGACGTTTAAGCAGAAATGTTGCGAGCTTAACTATTAAGCAATGAGGGAAGAAGAAAGGTGATGCTCGGAAAAGAAGGTCAAGTTTATTTGCACCTAGATTTAACAGTGTGACTGGATCTCCCTAAAACCAAACAAGGTCAGTAAGACAACGTTGTACGTAGTCGTGACTCTGAGCTTCGGAGCTTGGTTGGAACCCTAACAATTGTTTTTATAGGTATCATTAACTTTCTGTGACATTGTTTTCTCATCTGTAAAACAGGAACGAAAAGAATTGAATCATCAAGGAAATGTAAATCAAACCCAGGTAAGAATGGCTGTTATAAAAAAGACTCGCAGGAAGGAGAAAGGGGAAAGGGAAAGAAAAGAGGATCAGGATGTGATAAAATAGATACAAATACCCCATGATGAATCCATCTATTATGTATTGCAAACATATACTAATAAAAAAAAGACAAGAAAAAAAGTGCTATGGAAGATGTGAAGAAAGGGAATTTCTGCACACTGTTGATGGGAATGTCAGTGGGTCTGGCAGTTATGGAAAAAGACATAGTGGTTCCTCAGACAATTACAAATAGAACTACCATATTATCCAGCAATACCACTCCTGGGTGTACATCCAAAGGAAGCAAAATCAACATTTAAAGAGGCATCTCGCTCTTATGTTCACTGTAGCATTATTCACAATAGCCAAGTAATGGAAACAATTTAAATGTCCATCAAATGATGAATAGATAAAGAAAATGTGATGTATAAAGTCTATATGTATATATAAAAGGGAATACCATTTGACCACAAAAAAATGAAATCCTGCTGTTTGTAACAACACGGATGGAAGTAGAGATCATTAAATTAAGTGAAGTAAACGAGGCACAGTAAAAGTCAAGTGCCACATGATCTCATTCATATGTAGACTTTAAAACAGTCGACCTCATAGAAGTATGTATGCACATATCAAAGTCACATTTCGCCTCATGAATATATATAATTTTTATATTTTTATGCATAAGTTAAGATATTTTAATTTACATTAAAAAACTTAACAAGAATGGAATCTCCTAAGATTATTGAAAGGATTGGATGAGATAAAATGTGCAAAGCCCTTAGATTATTGCCTAAAAACATTAAGGACCCTATTATACGAGTAATGACTCATATTATAACACAGCGATTATTAGAACTGACACTAATAATACAAGAAGCACGATCACAGAAACAAGTAGAATGACTTCCCTGAGGGAGCCAGGTTTAAAGACCTACGGAGAGTTGTCCTCTCACTGGCCATGAGACACTCAGTGTTCAATGAGCTCATTGTTCAGCGAAGCTTTTCCACTGGGAAGCAGGAACCTGGCCAAGGCACCAGAGAGACTGCTATGCTCGGACTGGGGTAAAATATAATTAGGAAATTAAAACAACGTCGAACTTGTAATCTCATTGAACTTAATTCACAAACTGAAAGAGGCTCGACTTTAGACTTTAATTTTTTTCTGGGAATTTAATAATGGGAGCCAGGGGTTCATTTTCAAAATTGGAGCTAAGGATATTACTTTAGCTCATAACCCATCTCTGGTGAGTAGTTTAAGACGAGAGGCTGGGTGTATTTTGCAATAAGAAATAGAAAACAAAATTCTGGTTTAGCCCATACCTGTTCTGCCGAGTTTACTAGTGTGTGTCTCACTCGGACCTGTGTTGGGGTTCCTGGGCCCAGCACTGGACCCCCAGGGCCCTGTCCAGACAGAGGTCAGTCTTGGTAGGGGCAGGCTGACGGAGGAGCATAGGGCTGGCCCGAATCTCGGCTGGTCTCCTCCCCTGCGGAGATGGCTGCTCAAGCAGAAACTTGGCTGTTTTGTCTAGTGAGAGGTGAGAGAATAAAATAGAGTGAAAACTTCAGTGCTCTCCTGCATTTCTTTTTCGACAAATAGATCAGATAAAACTTCTGCTACAGTTTCTTTGGGGAAGAAGCACTGCTGGATTTCCTATCCGATGCATTCCATGTTCTCTCTCTGTTGGTTTCTTAGAGCGACAGCAGCAAAGTGCCCTGAACTGGCTGCCTTCAAACAGCAGTTATTATTTCACTGTTGGGAGGCCGCATTCTGAAATCAAAGTCTTGACGGGGCCCTGCTCTTCCACAGTCTCTAGCGAAGAATCCCTTCTTGCCTGCTCCTAGCTTTTGGCAGCTGCAGGCAATTGGGGTTTTTGCCTTCCAGCTGCATCACGCCAGCCTCTGTCTCTGTCTTCTCGTGAGCTTCTTCCCTCTGTGTGTCTCTGTGCCCAAATTTCCTTCTTGTAAGGACGCCAGTCAGAGCATCGGGGCCACGATAATGCACGATGGCCTCCTCTGAAATTGTTCACATGTGCAGAGCCTTAACTTTCACATAAGAACATAGTCACAGGCGTCGACTGAGGTTGAGGACTTGAAAAGATCTTTCTGGGCATACAGTTGAGCCCACGGAGCTTCCTAAGTGAGGAGATGGGAATTCTGGTTACTTAGAATGTGACGGTCACAGGTGTGCATTTAATAACGGGCAGGTTCTTTATAGTGGCACCACGCTCATATGCTTCCTGCACCCAGACACAAGTGGCTCTACTGTGTTTTGGGGGCAGAGTGCATTTATACCTGCTAGGCCTGCCATCCGGAGGAGAGACACACGATTTTCTGACTTAGTTGTTTGCGTAACGGGGCGAGCTGTTCAGGTTAGGGCTGTACAGTGCCATCAGCTGCCTTCATTCCAAGCGAAAAGAACAGGGGCTCGCCTTAGCTTCCGCTGTCAACAGCATCTCCCACTCTGCTGCCAGAGGCGCCACTTTAGAGGGGTGAAAACCCTCCGAAGGGTGGTTCAGTTGAGCCAAGGAGTGCTTCCTTTTCCATGTAGGTTACAGTCCTTACATGTGGCAGTGCTCAAGGCTGTATCTATAATTCACCGAAGGGAAGAACTCACAGAGGAAGGGTCAGTGGTGCAGACATCTGGCCGCAGTGAATTATCTACCTGGGGGAGACTGCGAGGAAGACCCTTCCTGATGGGGGAGCAAGAGGTGAACACGGCGGCTGTGGGAGCACAGTGGTCTCACTGAAGCTCCATGTTACTGAGAGGAAAAAACCTGAAGAATGGTTAGAAATGAGGTTAGAGAGGGCCCAGAGTCTGAGACACGAAAGCTCGTACCATGTGGTAGTGCTTTTGTAAATAGGATGGGAAGCACCTGACGGAGTTTGAACATAATTGAGGTGCTGAAGGCTCACTGTGGCATGGAGTGTCGGAGAAGGTGTAGGAAGGGTACAGCCACAAAGCCAGGGAGGAGCTGCTGAAGGGGTGCACATGCACGGATCCCAGTGAGAGGGCAGATTCAGAAGATACAGTATTTTAAATATAGAGGAAAGGCTTGCTGGTGACTGGATGTGGTGTGAGAGAGGGGGCATCTGTCAACTCCAAGTATTGGGCGTAACATTAAGTAAAAATCTTCTCTAACAGTATTGAGTTGAACAGCGCTTCCACCACAACCACCACCAAATTCTTGCCCAGCTAGAACTTCAGAAGGAGACTGGAGAGGAAATCAAGTTATGATGAGGTCACACTGGATTAGGATGTGCCTTAATCTGATGACCGGTGTCTTTAGAAGAAGACAGAAGTCTTCTGGGCATGGTAGTGTTTCAATCCCGGAATTCAGGAGGCTGAGACAAGAGGACTGAGAAATGGAGACCAGCCCGGGCTACATAACAACATCCTTTCTCAAACAAAGCAAGAAAAAAAGAAGCGAAAATTGAGCTCAAAGATACACATACAAGGGGAGGAACAGCATACGAAGATGGAGGCAGAAACTAGAATATTATGTGGCTGAAAGTCAAGAAACCAGCCAAAGCAGGAAGGTGCAAGGGAGGATTTTCCCCTAGAGCTTTCAAGGGCAAGCACTGCCTGTGAGCTAGTGGTTTCAGATTTCTAGCTTCCAGAACTGAGAGGAAATTTCTGTTGTGTTGAGCCCCCAGTTTGTGCTCACTTGTTATAGCAGCCTGGAAACTTACACTAATTAAGGAAACGTACTATTTGGTTTATTTTGGTTTCTTTGAGAGCTGGTAACATATTCCTATCAGTCTACTGAGCAGTATTTCCTCTTTTTAGTTTTCTGTCTCTAATTTCAGCTTCTTGCTGATTGGTGTCTTGTGTTTTCATACTGTATTTGTATGAAATACTTTATTTGAAAAATTTTATCTCAAGATTATGTTTCTACAAGGTATTAAGGTAGAGATATAGTCATCTTTTGCATGCTTTTCAGATTTTACGTTCTTTATTTAAGCACAGGTTTCCAAAAGAAAAAGCTGGAGGAAATTTTTTAAAATTCTCAGAAATTGGAATTGTTTATTTGCATGTTATAATATTGAAATGCGCAACTGCAAAAGAATTCCTTTCAGCAACACTAAAAAGAAAAAAAGAAATTTCTGTGGAGTATGTATTCTTCCATGCACTGTGCTTACACATATATTTTACTTTTGTTTTCAGAAAGACCCCCATTGCCTTTCTTTTTTCTTGTGCTTCTGTTCCATATACCTGAAGGAGAGAGATGGGGAAGGAAGACTTAAAATTAAGACCTGATCTAAGAGAATTGTTGGAATGAACACTGAATTTAATAACAACAAATACAGATTTTTTTTTTTTTTGGTGCTGGGGATCAAACTCAGGGCCTTGTGCTCACGAGGCAAGCACTCTAACCACAGAGCTAAATCCCCAGCCCACAAACACAGATTTTTAAGTGTATAGTATATGGCATGCATTTTGAAGCTATGTACTTTCTTTAAAAAGTTGTGGTGGAGGGAGGCAGTGGGAGGGGAGAGGATTAAAAGAAGAAGCAAGCTATGCTATGTACCAGCTCCCCAAGAGGACTGTAAAATGCATATAGTACAAACACATACTAATAAAAATAGCCCCCCCAAATATGATAGTGTTCAGGCAGGGAAAGTAGATCAGTGGGTGAACGCATGCTTAGCACATGTGAGTTTCTGGGTTCAGTCCCCAGCACGAGGGGAAGGTACTCAATATTTCAAGTGTAAAGATCAAGTTTGTAGTTTTTCTGATTACCTCTGTTAAGCTACAACTGATTTCAACTAGTAGTTCACACATCATTATCAATGACTTTTGAAAGCTAAACTTTTAAAAACATGTATTTGTAAACACCTTTGGATGTTTTCTGTGTCTCTACTGTTTTTGCAAATTAAGTACAAGTTTCTCAATCCAGTGTGGAGACCGAAGTCACAGGTTCTATTTAGCTGCTTGTTTTCTGCTAACTGGGACCCAGACTCTGCGAAGTTCGATGTTACTTTGTCAAAGACGGTTATATGACAAAGCACTGTTGTCTGGCACTAAAGCAAATGTTATCGTTCCAGCAGGAGAGAAAACGCCAAGAGTTATGGTTTTGCCTGGACATATATTAATCACTGTCTGAATACTCTGATTTAGCAACTTTTTAAAGCAGTCTTTTATCCATTAGCAGGTATGTCTCTAATTTTGTTCTTTGAGCCAGCTTTACCATTCTCCTTTTACTTATTTTAGTTAAATATTTTTGAAATATGCTTAGAATATATTTGTGTGAAAGTCTTATTTTTAACTTTCAGAAATTAATATTTTGATAAAAGTGAAAACTTAGTGTTAAATATAAATTATAGGAGTCTATTGTTTTGGACTAAGTTCCTGCACTAGGCCCTACTAGACCATGCTAAAAATCAAAATGGAGTCTCTCATGCTAAAGGTCCTTATCACCAAGATGAAACTAAGCTGTTTATCTGACTTTCTGTGAAATCAGGATCAGAGAGATAATAGCCAAATTTCCCAAACAGGCTGGATTAAACTGGCACAATAATGAAGCTCCCTGAGTCTTAATTCTTACTTAAAAAAGGAAACCTGATGCTAATCAACTTTTTTATTATTCCATTTCCTTTGCTTTATAAAGAAACTAACTTTAAAATAACCAATGTGCTTTTTGTTTTGTTTTTGTTTAATTCAGCCTTTCTCTGTCTACAAAACCAACCTCTTCTACTTAGCCTGCTTGAATATTTATTCTATTTTATATATTTTAGAATAGAAAATAAAGCCAAAGAAGAGTATTAAAGTAAATTGTAATTTTGTCACTTGACACTAGAAATAATATATACTGTGAAGCCCCAGCTGTGCCCCGAGAAAATTCAGTCCATGACTTTGTAATGACAATGATTTTCTTTAATGTGTAGGAACTTTATCTTACTGGACCTTTTGAAGACAGGTAAATTTGGTTAGGGGATAAGAAACAAAAGGTATTTCTGGCATTCTGCTAGGAGTATTTTTCATGCGCTCAGTACTTTTAGATACTTGATCTCAGTGGTTCTTTATTGTACACACTTCACTTCAGGGCTTTTCTAGTGTTTGTTTTCCTGATGTAAGTACATTGCTGGAGCCACATTTCTTCAGTTACAGGCAGTGTCATTGGGCATAAATATTAAATAAACATTATAAGGCAAATACTTTTGTTAGTACACTTGCTTTAGAAATGAGGAAACCTAGACATAAAAGGCTAAGCCACTCATAGCCATCAACCTAATACTGAAGAAGCAGAAATATGTACTCAGGCAGGTAGAGGCCGGAAGCTGTCAATAACCTCATCTAGGCAGAGCCGATTTTCGATTCCAGCTTTGCCCCTTGAGCTCACTTATTCCATGTCGCCAGGAAGGAACCGAGATCCAGGAGCTTCAAGCAATATAACTAAGGTTAACTAGCTAATTAGTTAATAATAAGGGTTCTTTTGTTAGTTCCCAATAAAAAAGAACCCAGAGAAAGAGAGAGAAAGAGAGAGAGAGGCTAGGATGTAGAGGAGAGTGAGATATTTTTGTGATAATTGGCAAATAGATGAAAGAGGAAATTCAAGGGAGAGCGAAACTATTAACAATGGTGAGTTTGCACATTGAAAAATCACCTCAGGTAGATTGGCTGAGATGTGCATTTATAAAAATAAAATGTTAACGTACAGAGATAAGGCTGCATGGAAGGACCGATACTGTGAAAACACCACTGATCTGTAGGACAGTGCTCTGAGGTAGACAGATGCTGTGTGAGGATCTTAAGCCAGCGAAGCTGAGTTGTTGTCCAGAGAAGCTACACAGCAAAGACAAAAAGAGTCTGCAACAGAATTTGGGAAATGACTTCATATACATAAATCATGTTCTTCTGCAACTTACTGTTATATTAAAGTGTGCATGTTTTCATGAATGGTATTGCTGATGATAAATCCTAATTTCTATGGAATAGGTAGTTCTAAATCTGTCTAGTGCATAAAGAATTTCACTTCCTAAGTCTTCTGTAGGGTTTTATTAGCATTACAGTCTGCTAAGCCCATAATTACAGATCGGTAGCAAGAAAAGTGCACAGATTTTCAACTCAAGAAAATATGGCGTTTACAATTTGTTTATATTTACTTTTCCCAATTGATGTATTAAAATAAATGAACTTGTTGACTGTCTTTATTTTTAGGAAAGGCATACGAAAATATTTAGAAGTGAATTGTCATATTTTCAACTCTTTCCAAATGGCGTGTGTGTATGTGTGCATGTCTGCATGTGTGTCTGTGTAAACAGAGAAAAGGAAAAAGAGAGAGAGAAATGTACAAATATGGTAAAACTTTTTCAACTGTTGACTGTAAGTGAAAGGTATACAAATGTGCTTGGATTTTTAAAAATATAAACAGAAAAAGAAAAAAATATATACTGAACAGAAAGATTCTTGAGAATCTGAATGACATTTTACATCAAGAAATGTAGTCAGGGGTGTTATTATTTTTAAATCAGTGATTGTTGCATAATTTTGCCTTATTTTAAAACATTTTCTCATTTTGAATTTTTACAAAATAATTTTGATAGTAGCTGTTATTCATTTAACATCTGTATCATTTACTAGGAATTTTACATGTGTCATCGCCGATCCACAAAACAATCCTGAAGGCTAAATATTGTGTCCATTTGTCAGGTAAGAAAAGAAACGCTCACACATTTATTTGCTCTTTGTCACATGAAGTTGCAGGTCTTACTGCCGTAATTTTTCCCAAGTGTGTCAGAACCCAGTCTTTAAGCTCTCTGCATCGTATCATTTGCTTCCCATTTTAAGAAATTTCACTTGTACGTAGGTGGGCAGGTGAGTCTTTTGAGGAGGGTCCTTTATGCCAATTAAAATCCATGAAAACCTATATCCTTATAAAACATGAGCAGAAAAAAACTAGTTCTGCTGCTTTTATCTGTATCTCAAAATCATAAAAACAAAGTTATCAAAATCTAAATGTGTCTCCAAAAGACCTACTGGAAGTCCATTTCCTTTTTTAATTGGCTTATCAAAAGCAAGAGGAAACATATCAACTGCGTGTCTGATAGCACTATTTCAAAATATACAGGTATTTGGGTGTTTTTTTCAACTTCCTAAAACTTTCTACTTTCAAACATACATATTCTTATCATTAAGTGACATTTTCTTGTCATCAATCAAACCACTCAACAAACATTTATAGTGTGTATAAGTAATCATCACATCATGTATGCATTTTATTGAAAATCATATTGCAATCTTAATCACATTTTGCTCCTGTTAAAGAGAGTAGCAAAAGGATGTTTTTCCTCTAATGATTTTATAGATTTCTGGCATTAGTCAAGCTTTTATGGACTATAGCTATCTGGTAGGCTATTTCTAACATAACCGTCTACTAATGTACTCCAAACTAAACGAGCAAGAATGTTTAGTGTATCATTTGAGAACGTTTGCGCTCAGGGCGCTTCCAAGTAACTGATAAAGCCCCTGAGATATTTTAAACTGAAGGACATTCTTGACTTTGGGATGATTTCAGTAGGTCAGGACAGACAGATGAGTCCTAGGAATCGCCTCCAACATGTATGCTTAGATATACGGTGGTTAATGGTGAGCCTGGAGACTTTGTTTTGTTTTTAGACTGTTAAAGGAAAAGCATATTTGCTTAAAACCTTGCTCATAAAGCCCAAGTACATGGCGGCAATCAAAGCAGAGAACTTTACCTGTAGTGGGTAATTTCCTCAAAGTCTGTTGCCGAAATGAGATGCTATCTAGATTCACCTTAACAGTAGTCCCTAGAATTTCTGAGCTCATTTTTCTACAAGCCCCTCTTTCTTAAACACAAAAGTAGAGTCATATACCTGAACTTGTGTTTGTGGTTTTTCTCTTTAGAGTCTAATTGTAAACTGTGCCTTGGAAATGAAGAGACTCGGCTTCCCTCCACCCTCCATTCCTTCCAGCCTAGCAATGTTCTTAGAGGGTGAATCTGCCAGGGGGATTTTTTTTTTTTTTTTTTTTGAGAGAGGGTTCTGGGCGCAAGTAATTCTGCTTCAGCCTCAGCCTCCTGTGTAGCTGAGACTGCAGGTGTGAGCCACCATGCCTGGCTTGTGAAGGGAAATGTCAAGGCAAACAGTCACCCTGGGGAAGGACAGAGCTACCACAGTGGTTGCTTCAGAGTCTGCAATGGCTTTGCCAACAGTGAGCTGAATCTCAAGGACCCAACACAGATCAGGATGTGGGCTACTTCTCTCAAAGCACATCCTTGCCGCACTTTCAGGCCCTTCCTTATTCTCAGCTGGGAAGCTACATTTTCCAATGTCCTGGTGTCCTGGTACCTTTCACAAAGGATAAACTTTTCGGCTAAGAAACTAAATTCCATCAGGATATTAAGTTATCTTTCAGAGACGTTTGTGTTTTTAAAAAAGTGAATACATGGGCAACCCAAGGGATCACTGCTAGGGAAGTCTGAAGAGTCACAAGGATGCTTTGATATTCTTGCTTAAAACCTCATAGGTGTTTTTTTCTACTTGATACATTGCTGTATTATTCAGCTCACCACCAATTAAAAACAGATACACAAACAGAGCACCATCAAACTGGATTGCTTCTGGTCAGATAATAGCGAATTATTTGGCGTGTATGTTGTGCAGTTTTAGGTCATTCTTGGTCCTCATTATCTCCCATATCAGAGAGCAATGATACAGCCATTTGGTTCTTTGGTTTAGAGCCTTTCCTCTTTCAGAGAGATCTACAGAAATCTAAGCACCATGGATGTGAGAAGGCAAATAGTTATTACCTTTTTAAAATCTTAGAATCCATTTCTTCATCTGTTGTCTGAATTTAGCATTGTCAAATGAGAATGAATTACATAGGTCTGCGCTAATTTCTAGCGGCATCATTTACTAGTCTGGTTGCTGTGGGAGACCTCCGAAGAGAGCTGGGGAAGGTGGCGGGACAGAGGAATAAGGCCTGTTCTCAGCTCTGCTGTTACCACCAAGGGTGTTCGTGGGGAGTCACCTCTGTCTGCGGGTCTCAGTTCCCTAATTTTTAACGAGAGGATTGGATTAGAATGCCCTCTCGGTTTCTGTAGAACCAGAACTTATTTTCACTGCCTTACAGACAAGATGTATGTTAGAGAAACTAGGCAGGACTAGCCGTCTCTTTCATAATTGACTTCTTCCCTAAAAAACAATTGGCTTTTTTTGATTCTTTTGACCAAACAGCACCCAACACTGAGTGTTCCAACCCCAACAATGCTCTGAACTGTCACTGCTAAAAGGTGACTCGCAGTCGTTTTCTTATTAACAGAGTTGGGGTTATTTTTACTGCTATAGACTGTGTCAACCAAATCTTACCCGCTGCTAGAAGGTCTGGCTGCATCACCCAGCCCACAAATACTGCTCGCTAGCTCTTCAGCTCCAACTCATTCTCAAGGAGGAACTGAACTCCTTCCTTAAAGTGAATGGTTTCTTTTTATCTTTTTCCTTCTTCCTGCACAAGAACATGAATCTCTGAAGGGTCTGCAGAGGGCCTGGAACACAGCCTGGATTATAGCCTCTGAGGTGAGCACTAAGCCTTGGACATTGACATTTGCAAGACAAGTGGACTGTACTTGCGGTGCTGGGACTGGACTGGTGATTCTGTCCAGGTGGCTTTGGGCCTGCTGCAGCAGACTTGTGAGTCACAGATGAGCCCTGTCCCCGTGCTGATTATGCCACTGTCACACTGGTGACAATGAGTCCCACTAGAGAGTAACAGGAGGCACACCTGTATCAAGATGTGTTCACCTCTGTGAAGCCATCTTATTGGCTACCTTACTGTGTTTCCTACAGTAATGCGGGCATTCTGGGGTCATATTCTTTGAAACTCTATTTCTTTTTGAACATCTTTTTGTAAGATCAGTAGAAAAATAAGATTCAGTTTTGTAACCCACTTTATGTCCTTCATAAATCTAGAAAGAGTAGTTATTACAGGTGTAGTTATTACAGTGTTATACAGTGTGTATTATACAGTGTGTTGGGCTCCCCCAGGAAGGGTACATCAGAATCTGACAAAAATTCTCCCACTAATTCTGATGAGCTGCTTCAGTTCTCTTTTACCTCCTCTCCCCACCCATCCACACTGAGAAACATTACTCTTACAAAAGAAGCGGAAAGCATGGGAAATTTCAATATTGGACATTAAGTAAATGGAGATGAAATTATGAGGTAGACAGTCTTCTAGAAAATTATAGGCATGTCAAAAGAGAAAAGACTCCCAGAAGTCAAAGATACAGATTGCTTCAAGTAAGAAAGATAATATGTGTGTTGATTGGTTAGTAATATTATCAATGTAATGAGAATAATGTACCGGATGTTTCATCCATATTATCTTGTTTGCTCTCTCAAGAATTTCATGAAGTAGAACTGAAGATCAGAGATTTTAAATAACTTGCTGTACCATACACTTAGGTCTGTATGTGTCCAAAGCCCATTCTCATTCTGCACTGCTCTCTGAGGTTGCTGGTGGTCTTGGTGGGAGTGATTTTGATAGAATACTGGGGCATAGGGCCAGAGAATGTTAAAATGACACAGTTATTGAGACCTAAATGGATATTTGACATTTAACTGTGACAAAAAAATGAGAACAGAGTCCTCATGGCCCAATCACTTCCTGAAAGGCCGTGTCTCTGAATAGTGTTGCATCGGGGATGAATTTTCAAAGTGATAACAATATTCAAACCATAGCAAATCTTCTTGTATCTGTCCAAAATACATCTTTAATGTTGCTAAGTTGCAAAGGCCACTGATTTGGGGTAAAATATTTAATTATATTCTACATGTGTTTTGAACATTTATTATAGGAAAAATATGTGCTGAATGTTGATGGCACGTTTTGTATTTTATACCTAAAATTGATTCATTTTGGCTTTCTTGCTTCCTTTACAGCGCTATAAAAGGAAACATACAGACATTATTTGAAAATATTTCCTTGACAACAAAGCAGTAAATCTTTGGTTTTGAAGAACAATCATAACAGTATAGTTTTTTCCTTAAATGCTTAAATTCTTAAGAGCCTACTTCAAAATGTCCAGGTATTTCTATTTTGTACTTCTTAGCTTTTCTTTCTGAGATCTGAAAATAAGCCAAAAACATCATAAAGATTCCTACGCATACTCAACAGGGTCTTCTGGCAATGGGGTCACTACTGCCCTGGAAAGAACAAGGCTCCCAGGTGGAACAGCAGGGTATCGGAGGATGTTTTCAGTGGGAAGTACCAGCCAGCAAAAACAGAGCTGAAGAGAGAAATAGGAAGACAGTAGTACTAAGGGATTCCAGTACTCTACCTGAGCAATGGGTATAGATCATCCGGCCAGAAAATAAACAGGGAAACATTGGACTTTTTCTACACTTTCGACCAAATGGGCCTCAAAGACATATATAAAATGTTCCATCCAATAGCAACAGGATGCCTGTTCTCAAGTGCACACAGAACCTTCTCCAGGAGAGTTATGCATTAAATCATGACATAAGTCTTAAATGATTTAAGAAAACAAATCATATCAAGTTTCTCTTCTATCCATAATGACACGGACCTAGAAATTAATAATGGTAGGAAAATGAAAGTTCACCTATGTATGGAAATTAAATAGCATACAGTACTTCTGAACAACCAGTGAGTCAAGAAAGAAATCAAAAGAGAAATTTCTGTCTTTGAGACAAATAAAATTGGAAGTACAGTATATAAAAAGTTATGGAATGCACCAAAACTAGGTTTAAAGGCAGTTTTTAGCAGTGAACATCCACATGAAGAAAATTAACTCAAGTAAGCAACCTAACTTTATACTTTAAAAAATGAACAAACTAAGCCCAAAGTTAATAGGTGAAAGGAAATGGCAAAGATCAGAGCAGAAATAAGTGAAACAGAGAATAGAAAAAAAAAATCAATGGCAATAAGAGTTGTTGTTTAAAAAGTTAAAATTTCAAACCTTTGACTAGATGATGTGAGAGAGAGGGAGACAGAGAGAGAGAGAGCAAAAGAGAGAGAACTCAAGTAAAATTAAAAATGGAAAAGGAAAGATTACAATACTAGAGAAACGTAAAGGACTTCAAGACTACTATAAACAGTTATATACTAACAAACTGAATAACCTCTTAGAAGAAAGGGATACATTTCCAGAAACATACAAGACTGAATCATGAAGACATGGATACTCTACAAATTAATAATGAGTAAAGAGATTAAAACAGTAATCAAAAAGTTTCCGCCCATCAGGGTTGAGGATTTAGCTTAGTGGGAGAGCACTTACCTAGCTAAGTGCAAGGACCTGAGTTTGATCCCCAGCACTAACACTTCCCCCCCCAGAAAATTTTTTTTTCCATCAATGAAAAGTCTAGGCTCTGATGCCTTTACTGATGAATTCTGCTAAACATTTAAAAAAGAATTAATACCAGTCTTTCTCAAACTCTTGCAAAACAACTGAAGTGGAGGAAATTCCAGAGTAATTTTTTTGAGCCCACAATCCCCCTGATACCAAAGGCAGACAAGAACACTACAAAAAATGCTACTCTCTAAAATCTCAGATGCAAAAATCTTTAATAAAAATACCAGCAAACTCAATTCAACAGCACATTGAAAAGATCATACACCACGATCAAGGGTGATTTGTCCCTGGTATGCAAAGATGTTTCAGTCAATGAATGGTGATATACTACATAACAGAATGAACGACAAATGCCATGCAATCATACTAATGGTTGCGGAAAAATAATTGGGAAAATTAACATCTTTTCATAACGAAAGTTCAAAAACATATATAAAAGGAATGTACTTCAGTACAATAACCATCATAGGGCTAATATCATACCCAATAGTGAAAGTCTGAAAGCTTTTCTCTACAACCAGAAACAAGACTTGGACAATTATTCATACTGTCTTAGGACAATCTTAGAATCCACTCTAATTTGTAAGTAAATTGTTTCCCACATGATTTATTAATGTTTGCAATTACAACATAAAATTTAAGTATCTTTGGCATACTTACATTGGCTACTATTTTAAGTTTCTTATATACCTCGTGTCATTTAGCCCTCTTTTTCTTTGAGTGATAGTTAAGCTCGTGTTGTACAGTGCTTGCCTCACACATGCAAACCCCTGGGCTTAGCATGCAGCACTGAAAAAAGAAAAGAAAAAGAAATTCAAAATACTCCTGTTAAAAAATTTTATTTTATTTTATTTTATTTTTTTTTTTTGTGGTGCCGGGGATCGAACTCAGGGCCTTGTGCTTGCAAGGCAAGCACTCTAATCACTGAGCTAAATCCCCAGCCCCTAAAAAATTTTATTATAAAAACTTTCAAAACATACACTAAGTCCAAATACACCAATAACGCAGAATTAATAATTATCACCTTGCCACACATGCTTCATTTATGCTTTTTCCCCCTTTTCTTTCCTTGTGCTAAACTACTTCAAAGCGAATAATAGACCTGTTATCCCCTGCCCAGATATGAAATCTCCAAAGTTATAGATTTTCTGTGCACAATCACAGTATGTTCTTTTCATTTTGATAAGGCAGAGATGATCCTAGGAAAGATTATTTCTGCGCTACTTTAACTCTATACTGGGAGAAGACAGATTAAATAATTATAAAAGTGCACTATGATTTCCAGAGGTTTTTTTTTTTGTTTTTGTTTTTTTGTTTTTTGGGGGGTTTTTTTTGGTTCTGGGGATCGAACTCAGGGCCTTGTGCTTGCTAGGCAAGCACTCTAACCACTGAGCTAAATCCCGAACCCTCAAGAATTTTAAAAATAGTTTTTATGTTGTTTCTCATTTCTAAGTGAATCACCAGCTTAGAAATAAATCTTTCTTCCCTGACACTTATTATTGGGAATCCATTGAATCATTCTTTTTGTTTTTATGTTCAAATCACAAGAAGAAAATAGGACGTTTGGAGCTGAATACCATTTGCAAACAGCTTGCTTTTTCTTCTGAATGACTAACTCAAGAGAAGAAAGTTTTAAATAGCTTGTGGCTCACCACAGGAAGTGCAGGGTATACAGTTAATTACGTAAAACATTACACTTTTTAAAAAAATGTAAACAGAAAAGAAAGCTAATGAATGCTAAATTTTAATATTTTAACTTGCAGAACCTATTTTTTCTCCCAGAAATTTAGTTTGGAGCATCTTCTGAATTTTGCAAATTTGTTTTAATCTCTTTTTCTAAGTTGTTATTTCTTTTAATTGTAAAAACCATCAGATGCCTAAACTACAGGAAAGATTTAATGAACAGAAACACAAAGAAGAGAGAAAATCAGCCACAAATGCCAACACCCAGGAGTGGATCATCAATGTCAATGTTGTAGCGATAGGTAAAGTAATACTGTTTTTATACTTTAAAATCACATTATGCAATATTTTCATATGCTATTCCATCTTATAGTGTGATAGTGGCTAACTATTTGTAAATTCTTTGCATACTAGGATTTTGATTTTCTCCTTTTTTGGCTACTATTTTTTGCTAAGAATTATATACATTATTTTCCAAAATAGCTTTCTTTTTGAGAAGTAATTCATAAAATGTGCAGTTCACCCACTTAAAGGGTGAAATTCAATGCTTTTTTAGTATATTCATGAATATGTGCAACCGCCATCATGATTTTAGAGTATTTCCATCACTTCCGAAAGAAACTCTGTACCCTTTAGCTACCACCCGCCTATCTACCCATTTCATTCATTTCCCAGTTCCTTTTCCCACCCCAACCAATCACTTTCTGCATGGTCTTTTGTGCCTGGCTTCTCTCAGTCAGGATAATGTCTGGAGATCACCTATGGTATTGCTTACATGCGAACTCCACTTTTCTTTCAGGCTGAGTAGGATCCCGTTGTGGATATACAACATTTTGTTCATGGATTCTTCAGTGATAGTGTATATGTCCAATCCGGAATGCTCTTATCTTTTTATACTTGCATTCCTTAACCAATTACTATTTGATATTAAGTTCTAAAAGTGAAATTACTTGAATAAAATGTATGAGTTCTTGAACACAAATTATTAAGTGCTCTCAATTCTGTATAGAGAATTAGCATTGCCATTACTAGTTCAACATGTATTTCTTTGATAACTTGGGGAGCACAGAAAATTTTCACATTTTAAAGTTAATATCCTGTGAATTTTAGTGTATTTTATTTTGTGCTGCTAAATTGTTTATTTATTGTTTGCAAAAAGCTCTTTTCAGAATAAGGATCTCACCTTTGAACACATGCAGTTGTGTGTGGTTTTTAAAATCTTGTGCATTCTTCAGTTCTCAAACCAGTTGCTGCTTCCCGGGTTCCTCCTCCTGGCCTCCGGGCCCCTGCCCCGGGCCTCTGGCCATCTCCAGGAGTGACTGTCTAATGGACCTTCCTGCCCTTTAGGCTGTGAGGAGGAAGGCTGGAGAGTCCCCCAATGGGGCATGAGTTTCTTGCCCTGGGTAAAAACCAGAAAGAGACAGTGGAGCCCAGAGCCAGCCTCGCTTGATCCCACCATCTACAGTCAACAGGAGGCACCTTTTTCTCCACTTCCCAAAAGACATTTCATGGATGGCAGCGGCTGAGGGGACTGAATTCAAATTGCTCGCCATTCACTCTTCACTTCCTGCACAATGTTGGCTGAAACCTGAAAAACAAGCAGGAAAAGAGAATGGACATTAATCTTTTACCCACCAAATATTTAGCAAATATTCTGTCTTGTACCAATAAAGTTTTGGTGTATTTTCATGTGCAGAATTTTAAGTTTTTAATTCAATTACATGTAGCAATTTCCTTTATGGTGAACTTTTAAAAAAATTTATGCTCAGACAGTACTTCTACATTTTATTATATTTATTTATTTATTTTAAATTTTGGGGTTTTTTTTGAGACAGGGTTTCACTCTGCAGCTTGGACTGGCCTTGGGCTCACTATGTGTGGCGCTCAGGCTGGCCTTGGACTTGTGGTGAGCCTTCTGCCTCAGCCTCCTGAGTGCTGGGATTACAAACGTGAGCCACCACGCCAGGCTACATTTTAATTTTTTACACATAATTGCATGATCCATTTGGGATGTATCGTGATGTTTATTCTAATTTGAAAAATAAACTTGATAACTTTCTCCAACATACTATGAGTTTCTTGATCCATTTTTTTCCTCATTGATTCATGATGTTTTCCTATTCACCACCAAGTTCTTTTTGTTTTGGGTGTGTGGGCTCGAACTCAGGGGCTTGTGCTTGCTAGGCAAATGCTCTACCACTGAGCTAAATCCTCAACTCCACCAACAAGTTATTCTAAGGGCTAAATTGTGCTTTAGATCTAGCAATTCTGTTTCATTGTCAAACAATATTTGCAACAATTGTTGATTCTTCCATTCTTTTTGCTTTATAATATACTGTACAAGAGCTGAGCGCGGGGGCACATGCTTGTAATCCCAGCACTGGGAGAGGCTGAGGTAGCCTCCTGCAGCTTTCAGTCCAGCTTGGACAATTTAATAAATTAGCAAGATCCTGTCTAAAAAAGAAAAAACAAAAACAAAAATAACCCCCCAAATATAAAAAATGTATAACTGAAACATTATGATTAGATTTTAAAAATTATTGCAGTAGAAGACACATAGTCACTATGTGTGGACACATACTCCCCCCTACATCCCCCTACATACTTCAAACACACTTATCCTATCATTCTTGCCACTTTCTGATGCAGTTCTGGAGTCATCTTTCTTCACCTTAGTGTCTTGAGTTGTGCCCTTGTGGCTGCCTCAACGTCCTGAATGGATTCTAAACAGTTTGGTCATTGTGACTGGGGAAGAGCCAGAAGTCACATGGTACAAGAGCCAGTGACTAAGGTGGATGAGGACACACTGCTTTGGGGCAGACGCCACACGCTTTTTCCTTTTAGAGGGAATCTTCAGCACCTACCACCACACCTAGAATAAAAGAGGTGCATGGTGACGGTGTATTTCATTGATCAGCTTGTTTAAGTGACTATAACTCCCTCCGAAAGATTTTTCCTTTCATTATGGCCCTTGTAATCCTTCATAAAGATCTTTTTATTCATGAATTTAGTTTTTTTTTTTTTTAAATGATGTTTACTAAAATGCTTCCTACTTACTAGAGTGGGAATTACCAGTCTGGAGTATTATTATACCCACTAAAATAAGCATAGTCTGTACTTTTTTTAGGATGAATTTTATACCAGGGATTTATGCCAATAAAAGAAATCTACCAAGTGGCTAATCATACAAATTGAAGTGTTTGTTAAGTATTCAGTCTTCAAAAATATAATGGAAACTAATCTAGGGGTAAAGAATTTTATGTATTAGTCAAGTGGCATAGATATATACACACTTTAGTTTTCCTTGGAACTATGCCAGATTTAGTAAATAAGAACCATTGTAAGCCTATTTTTCAGATATTATGCTAGATATTTTGCCCCTGTTACATTTTGTTATCATTGTTAATTTCATCAAAGGGCTATGATGATAGAATTTGAGGTTTTAAAGTCTTTTATGACTGTCATCATTAGATACAATTTTGTGTAACTGCCTTCAGAGGACTCATAATCTTCCAGATAAATGATAATCTCCAAATCTATTTTAGGCAATTGTGGTACCATTGAGAATTGTGACTGGTACATAAAATTTTGAGGTCTCTTTTATTCTATCCTTATTTTCAGATAAGATATTTGTTGGGTTTGGTTTAATCTGAAGCTTTGCGTTTTAATTTAGCTACAGGAAGAATGTTCCTTTTTTAATAAAACCCAGAAGCAAATGGCATTCTATTATTATTTATTTTTGTACAGCACTAATTTTTAATAATTCTTACTTCACGACTTTTTTTTTCTTACATTTTTATAAACCACCAGCTTCCAGTTTCTTGGCCCTAGGGTAAAGACTATGACTGTCAGAAGGTAAAATTTTTTCCCTTTTCTTTTTTGTTTCTTTCTATTTTTCTTTCTTCCTTCCTTCCTTCCTTCCTTCCTTCCTTCCTTCCTTCCTTCCTTCCCTCCTTCCTTCCTTCTTTCTTTCCTGTTTTTCACTGCTGTTTGAGTTAGGAGGTCCGGATGATGCCAAGTTTTGCTTTAATTGGATCTTACATCTACAGGATTACAGTGAAGTAAAGAGGAATTGGGATTAAAGTGTTGCTTTTCTTGCATCATAAAGCAACTTTCCACCATTGGGAAGGGGACCTAGAGACAGAGGGAGGAGATGGAAGGGGAATAAAAAGAACTAAGATATGTGAAGTACATGTACCTACCTATTCCCTAAGACTAATGTGAATACCATGTACTGCAAACATGTACTAATAAAATTTTTTTTTAAAATTTTGTCTCGGGGTTGGGGATTTAACTCAGTGGTAGAGCACTTGCCTAGCAAGCTCAAGGCCCCGAGTTCGATCCCCAACCAACAAACAAAGAACAACAGAAGTTCGATCCTGTCTCCTCTCCTGGCAGATGACCAAGAGTGTGTGATAGCTGCTACCTCAATGACACAATTGAAACTGAAGCTGTGCCAAGTTACATCAACAATGCCAGAAAAGCTGAATCTACTGGCCTTGGAGGGCTCCGTATTGAAACACGTGCAGGCCCCTCACACAGGCTGCCCGGCACCCCGCAGAAGACTGTACACTTGTTGGCTGGTAGAAGGCCTATCAATTACGTCACAAGGTCCTGGCGGGGAACATCAGCAAACATCACAAAGTAGGGATAATATGGTATATGGTATTCGTACACTCTTTAGAGTTCCATACCATCGATCTCTAGTAGAATTTGCCCCAGCTGAGAAACTTCAAATATAACAAAAGATTAGGCAAAGTTTAATCTAAATGAACACAAAAATCTATCACCAAATAAACCAATCTTACTCTCTAGATGGCTATGCGATTGTTGTGTAGATTGACTTTTTCCCAATTTGCTTTGTGCTATGTAGGAGTACAAAAAATGGCTTGAGATATCGTTCTGGATTTATCATTTTCTTCCAAATACTTGTAACTTTCTTTAAATTTTAAACTACAATTTTGTTCCACCCTGTGAATATAAATTTAAGTGAATAAAAATGAGCTGTCAATCCAGCTGCCTTGAACAGGTAGAACAGTCACTGGAATCTTTTCTGCTCTTGCAGATAGACAGTTTTAGTTATTATCGATAAGCTAGCACCCCTGAAGAAGCAACTACGAAGTTAATGTTTAAGCTGTCTTTAATTTCCCAAATACTGGTGATGTACTTGAGAGAAGACTTTTAAAATATGATTGCAGCAGATGCTTATATTAGGAGGACATAATTTCTCTGGCACTTGAGCAAACCACCTGCCAGCACTGGGTCTGAGCTGGTTCGCAGTTCAGGGTGAGTTGTAAGTCTTCTGCTAGTCTAGCAGAACACAGAGTCTGGTTGGTTTTCATTTCCCTTTCTTCATTACATAAAGAAGTGTACCTGAGCCACTGCCATGGGGATGTTTACTATTGCAACAAAGGAAGCAAATTTCTTCCTGGTGAAATTAGAAAGGTGAGACTCTGGGCAGTGGCTTCCTGGAAGCAGCTAAGATTCTTGAATCCCTGTCTAACTCAGAAACAGAGGTTGACAGGTCTTCCCTAGGCTTGGACAAGGAGTAGGAACAGAAGGAGGGTGGAGTCCTTTAAACTCTTTCCTGGACCCAGTTTATATCTCCCTGATTCTCGAGTGAATCCAGGGAAGAAGCCAACTCCAGAGTGCCCAATACTGAATCTCCTGTTGTCTTGTTGGGACAGTGGTTTGAAGCTAGAATTCAGTCAACTTCAAGAAAATAAAGGTAGTGATAATTTTTCGACAATCAAGGGTGCCATCTAGGATTAGATTCTGCTTCCAAGAGATTTTTACTGTAAAAAAAAGAAAAGAAGCTATTTAGTGTTTCTGCAATGAACTCATTCATTTAACAAACATTTATTGAAGGACTTTAAAGTGCCAGGCATTCAAGATAAAATGATGAACAAGACAGATATGCCAGAGCTAGAACCTAGTAGAAACATAATGTAGTAAATAGAGCATTAACACAGTATGCTAAGAATGATGACAGGTTAAGATAAGTGGATGAGGGGAGACCCAGGAGACTCAGAATTAGGGAATCAGATGAGAGACAGCTCCTCCAGGAAAGGGTTTGGAGAAAAGAGAGTATGTACAAAATGGTGGAAGAAGTAGGAGCTGCATGTTGATTTCGGGGTGGGGAGTGGTGAGAAATGAGTTTAGAAAAGTTACGACGGTCCAGGTCACCAATATCACTAAAAGTAGTGGTAAGGGACATGGGCTTTTAAGTGATTGCTCAATTTTTCATTGTGAGATCAAATTTTCATCAGATTTTAAACATGGTTTTCTTTCTCCCATTGCATTTTGCATACATAGTGGCTACAGCTATTGATTTGGCAAGGAAGCATCTGTGAGGTGTAAATTTGCTACTTTGATCTCGGTTCCTCTCAGGGCTGTGCTGTGTGGTGGGCAGTGAGAGGGGTTGCGTGAGTCACAGCTGTCTTTAGCCAGAAAGGAGCAGTTTCTAATGGTTGCTACCTGACATGGCCTCCTCCCCTCATGGGAGCCGCTGAGCTGTCTGGCTTCCTTTGTTGCAATATTGAACATCCCCCACCGCGGCAGCTCAGATCCCCTTCTGTGTGAAATGAGGAAGGGGAAACTTACTTCTACTTTCTATTTAGGTGCGTGTCACTAGCTTTTTCATATTTTGGTTCTGAAAATGAGCCTACATTAAAAGCTAACCAGAAGACATACAACCTACCCAGAACTGCACAGGCCCAGGGAACTGGAACTCAGTGCTGCTATGGGGTTTGCTCAGGGGTAGAGGAAACTGACTTCTACCCAAGTCTCATACGGTCGTACTAAAAAATTACAAGTATGTTATCAATACTTGGAAAATTAAAGATAATTTGAATATTAATAGTGTAGCCACTAGTTCAAATGCAGGAAGCTTTTGGCTACCGATAGCTAGAAAATTTTCATTTCCCACAACTATTCCCTATCCACTCAATACTAATGGGACACCTTCCTGAATTAATGATTTTCGATAAACTCTAAGAGTACAGGAATGAGAAAAACCTCTGGTGTCATGGAGTTTATAACCCAGTTAGTGAAGAGCAGAAAAATAGTAGCTCCTACCTGGTGCCCCAGGAATAGTTGGGGGTGGGGGGACATGTGCTGTGCATGCTGGGGACCCAGGCAAGTTTGAGAGGACGACTGCTGATGTTGGCCAGAGGAGGGGTGACTGCTCCGGAGAACCACTCTGCCTACCATGAGGCTGTGTGGATCCCCAGCGCTGCGTGGTCAACAAAACATCGATTACATTTTGTGGGAAAGTAGTTTTTTAGTAATTTAAATTTGGTGTCAAGTCTTTAGGATAAGTTCTCTTACTATGCTCCTCTAAGTCATGAGTTTGACTCTTGTCTGATTTTTTTTTTTTCTTTTGAGATAGGGTCAAAATTGGCCAGTCTGGCATCAAACTCAATTCTCCTGCCTCTTCCTCCCAAGTGCATAGCTTGGATTACAGGCATGCGTCACCGTGCATGTCACCGAGCATCACCATCCATCATGCATCACTGTGCATCTTTGTCTGAGTCCTAACATGCTCTTCGTCAAAACAAATCCAATAACCACTGTGATACGATCTGGTCCCTAGAGCTGCCACATCGTGGGAGGCTTCTCCTGATTTGTTTCTATCATGATCACTTTACACAATCCAGTGTCTCCGAATTACAGGGCTGTGGGCTTGAATCCAATCTCCAACACTTAATAACACTACCAAAATTCTGAAAAATTAGATTAATAACTGCCTCTTAAGATTGATGAAGCTTGGGGCTGGGGATTTAGCTCAGTGATTAGAGTGCTTGCCTTGCAAGCACAAGGCCCTGAGTTCGATCCCCGGCACCACAGAAAAAAAAAAAAAAAAGTAAAAAAAAGATTGCTGAAGCTTGAACAAATTATAGTGCTGTGTTGCTTAACAGTAGAGATGTGTTCTAAGAAATCTGTCCTTGGAAGATGTCATCACAGTATAAGCATCACTGAGTTTGCAGGCCGTGTAGAATAAGGTCCTTACGCAAAGCTAGATGGTATGGCCTACTGCACACCAAGATGGTGCAACCTTTCCTTCCAGGCTACAAACCTATACAGCAGGTTACTCTACTACATACTGTATGTGATCTTGTAGGTTGTACAGTGGGATTTGTTTATCTAAGCGTAGACATTTTCTACAGTAAGAATATGGTATAAAGGATAAAAATGACATGTATGTGTGGGACCTTTATCTTAAATGGAGTTCTCAGGACCAGAACTTGCTCTGGGTGAGCTGACGAGTGAGCGGGGAGGGAACGTGCAGGCCCAGGATATGACTGCACACTGTATTTGTCAAAGTCCTCCACACTCAGGCTTCACTAAATTTATAAAAAAAAGTTGTCTTTCTGCAGTAATAATCTTATCTTAGGGTCACTTTTTACTTTGCAAACTTTTAATGTTTTAAAAATTGTTTGACTTGTGTAATGTTTAGCTTAAAACACAAGCACACTGTATGGCTACACAAAAATTCATTATATCCTTATTCATATGTTTTTTTTTCTATTTAAAAAGCTATTTGTTTATTTTTTATCTTTAAACTTCTTTGTTAAAAAAAACAAGCTTAGTGGGTTACATCCCCAGCACCCACAAATCCCTACAAAACTAAGATAAAAACACACACACTTTGGCCCAGGCCTACGTAAGGTTATTGTTATGGTTTGTGTCTAGATGTCCCCCCAAAACCTCACGCAGTCAGAGATGGGGCTGGATCTAGAGTGTGTGATTACTAAATTAGCCCACTGATCGGTTTGGCATAGTTCTTCTAGGATCAAGGATGTGATGCTAGGATTAAAGGTGCTAGGATTAAAGGTGCTAGGATTAAGGGTCCGAGTGCTATCCACCCTAAGGGTGGATAACTTGGATAAAATATAGGAGGCTTGTCTAGTCTCCTTGCTTGCCTTACCACCTTCTGCCGGCCTGCCATGCTGCCCTGCCTTGGAGTCAGCTGACTGTGGACCGAAACCTGTACAAACTGTGAGCTAGATAAACCTTTCCTCCCTTAACTTGTGGGTGTTGGGTATTTTGTCCCAACAATGAGAAAAGTAATGATGACAGGATCATCATATCTATCTTCCACCTCCACATCTTGTCCCACTGGAAGGTCTTCAGGAACGGTAACATCCTGGAACTGTCACCTCCTATGATAAAAATGGCTTTTTCTGGGATCCTCCTGAAGGACCGACTGAGGCTGTCTCACAGTTAACTTATTGTATATATATAAGAGTAGAAGGAGCATATTAGTAAAAGGAATAATAATGAAGAATATCATACAGCAAATACATAAAACAGTAACCCAGTATAATTCTTAAAAATCATGTACAGAACATACCCAACACCCAAAACTGAGAGTAGGAGAAGTTAAATTTGGCTGATGTTTTAAGGGGGTTTAGTTGATGGTCAGCTGTCTCCAAGGGAGAAACACAGTGGTGGGAAGGGGTGGTGGAGCACGTTGATTAGTTCATTCATGGTCACTGGGAAGCAGAGTGGGGAACAGTGCCAGAGAGGAGTGGGAGAGAAATCAGACAAACCTCCACAGCCACGCCTCCATGACCCACTCAGTTGCACCTAGAAATGTGTGCCACCAATCCCTGTGGAGTCCCAAGGCCAATAAAGTTGACATTCCACCATAATTGCCACAACTTCTAGCTTCCCATTCCTCCTTTAATTCCTATGTAGCCTGGTAAACTGTGTCAAGAAATCCTAGCTGTCTTAAAGAATTATTGCTGAAGTCTGAAGGAAATGGTTTTAAGTGTTACTCAGAGTGTTTCCACATTTTTGAGCCAGAAGTGTGAAGAAATATCACATACCAGAGAAGCATGGTTATTCTGTCATGGTTAGTTGGATCCATAGAGGTTCTGTTGTGTTTTCTTTTCTCTTGTGTTTTCTATCATAGCAAGTGTTCTGGATATCCTGATACCTCTCTCTGTCTTTCTCTCTCTCTTCCTCTCTCTTTCCCTCTCTCTCTCTCCCTTTGTAGAATGCATACAGTAAAAAATAAGATTTAGCATGAGTGCTTTTGTAGCCTGCAGAATTTCTGTTATCTCTTTCATCCCAGTTATTTTTCTTAATCTTCCCAGAGGTTTACTAAGTGTATGGTGAAATGAGTATTTTTCTATTATAATGATCCTCTTTGATCTGCTTTTTTTTTTTTTTTTTTTTTGCTGGTGGGTGTTGGAGATTGAACTCAGGGCCTTGTGCTTGCTGGGCAAGCACTCCACTGAACTAAATCCTCAGGCCCTGATATTCTTTTTTAACTGTCTTTTACAATCTTGAGTCTAGAAACTTGATATACTATCCCTAAAGGTGTAATAGATTCTGACGATAAAATCCCACTCTAGATGTCTATATTAATTCATTATTGACAAAATTCTTATTATTGATATTTGCCATTCAGTAGCAGCATTTGTACTAACTTTTTGGATAAGTATGTCCTCTGTCTTTTGTTTCTGGTCATTCTTTAAATCAGAAAAAATAAGGCAATAATTCTGTGATGTATTATCCAATTTAATATATGTTTCTTTCCTTCTTTTTAAGCAATACAATTTCCTTTTTAAAAGAGAAATCTTCTTTAGGTATCATGATATTATTTGCTACAGTAAATATAGCATACAATTTTTTTTTGGTTATCTCTGCCAATTATTCAACATTGGATTGAGTCACAGAAGGAAATTGTCAGAGAGAGACTGACAGAGCTGAACATTTTTTCTATTCCAGTCTATCCAATCCTCTCTTCAAACTTTTCACTTTGGCAGCACTCGTCAGCAGCAACAGCAAGGGGAGAGGCTGCTCTCACTTGCACATGACTGCCTTCCTGGGAGGTGGTGGGCAGTCAATGAGTATTTGCAAAGTGAGAAATCAGAGGTGAACTGGTGTGTAGAGGAGATGAAGCCTTGACTATGTCTCAATACCTCGGGAGTTTTAGGCTATTTTATTTTACCCCACATTTCCCTTTCTGATTTTTTTCTTTTGGAATTGACCTTACCTTTCTTCTGTATATCGTGGCATTTCCTGTATTCTGGTTTAAGTCTAGACATTCCCCCAAAGCCTCATGTGGTCATAGGTGGGGCTTTTCAAAGGTGGCTGAATCTAGAGTGTGATGCTGGCATCAAGGGTGTTTGATTACTAAATCAGTCCACTGATTGGTTTGGCATAATTCTGAGTAGGATTAAGGGTGCCCCACCCTGGTTGTGAATGCTACCTCTCCTAAGGTGGTTAGCCTGGATGGGATATAAGGGACAGAAAGAGGGCTGTTGTTTGTTGTTTGCTGCATCACTATTTTGCCGCTTTGCTGCCTTCTGCCCACCATGAACTGTTTCACCTCTGCGATGCCCTCTGTCGGGCCACCCTGCCTTAGAGCCAGCCGATTATGGACTAAAGCCCTTATAAACTGTGAACTAAATAAACCTTTCCTCCTTTAACTTTTGGTGTTGGATATTTTGTCTCAGCAATGAGAAAAGTAACTAAGACATCTACTTTGGTTTGAAATGGGGTATGTACTATAACTGATAACATACTGACTTAATATAACTGCCACATACACTAGAACACACATATATCCTGAATAGCTTATTTCTTCTTTGTAATAATGACAACTACAATAATAACAACTATAATTGTCCCTTGGTATTGGGAATTTATAACAAGAACCCCTGTGGATACCAAAAATCTATGGATGCTCAATACTTTCACATACAATGGCAGAGTATTTGTGTATAATCTATGAACATACCTTAAATCATCTCTAGATTACTTATAAAACCTAATATAATGTAAGTTCAGTGAAAGTCACTGTTATACTATGTTGTTTAGGAAATCACGACAAGAAAAATTACCTGCACAGATGCAATTTCTTGTGAATATTTTTGATTCAGATTTGATTGAATCCATGGATGCAGAACCCAGAGAATAGAGAGCTGACTGTGCAATAATGACTAAAATTTGTCGAGAAAACCACAATGGAGTCAACTTATCAACACTAATTGCTTGGTAAGCATAAAATTGCAAAAATGATTAGTCGAATTAAATATTTAGAAATGGCAGTCTACTTAGTTACTATGCTTTCTTTTTCATCACAAATTCAAAACTTCCATTTTCCTAAAAGCCTATTCTAACACCTTTTCCTTTTCTTCACATTCACAGACCACTGACTCACATTACATGGGATTGTTCTTATTTCCTGATGTTCCATCTATGAAATACCCTGCCTCCCCCAGAGCCCCTTCTTCCTTCCTTTAGTTTGCCATGAGACTTTCCTGAGGTTATTTCCAATTCTCTTGTTGGATCTCATGTGCTTGGGACATGCTGCTCATTCAACAGGTTATCTTCTCTCCCTAAATCTCTATACCATAAAGCAATACAAAAATGGCTGCTCTTGAAGTTACTCCAATTTATAAATCAGGTTGATAGGAGTTCCTTAGTCCCTCCCACCCTTCCCCCACATAAGAACCCAGCATTTGTCCCTTCTGCTATGTTAGGATATAGCAATAAGGCTCAGTCAATGAGGAATGGACTCTTACTAGGCAATCAATTTGGTACTAATTTGATCTTGGACTCCCTAGTCTCCAGAACAGTGAACAATAAGTGCTGCTGTTTATAAATTAACTGGTCTCAGTTATAGTAGCAACCCAAACAAACAAAGTGTTTTTTAGAATTTTGTGCTAGGTATTGTTCTTTTCCTACTCTGTGGCTTTCTCTGTGAGATGGTATTTTCCACTTTGGATCATTTATTATTTTTAAATTGCAGGCAAACCTGGTATCAGCATTTTCCCACTTAGCTCCTGACATGAGGGTAGAAACACTTACACGTGGATGTGCCACAGACAAGCAATAACCACAGTCCTAAACCTGAACTTGTTTCTTGTCTCCCTTCTCTTAGTTTTGCTCCATCCCTGGTCACCCTGGGCTGGATGAATGGCACCGCCATGGCTCAGTAAGTTTGTACACTCCTTTGTACCCTCAGGTCAAATCAACAAACAAGTTCAAATGAGCTCGTGACCAAAAGTTCTCTCAAATCCATTAAATGTTTTCCACGCCCGCTGCCAGGGCCCCGTTCAGGGTTCATCCTCCCTCTCCCGGATTCCTTCAGTAGCTCTCAGACAAACCTTCTTTTCATCTAGTCTCTTTTCTCATTTTAATAGAACAGTTCCTGCCTCACTGATCACTTGAAAGCACAGATTTTTTTTTTTTTTTTACACATCACTGTCTTCAGCAAATCTCTGCAGTGGCCACCTTGGTATTCTGAGGTAAAGTCCAAAGCACCCAACATGATTTACAAAAACCTTCGCGATGTGGCCTTGACCACTTTCTCAGCTTTCTCTCTCAACTTCTCTTGCAGTCATGCTGCAGTTTAGCTCTCAGATTTGTCCTCCAGACCGGAGGCTTTATTCTGCGGGAAGTTTTATTCTTCTGACCCTGCTGTCAGCTCTGAGTTCTCATCTTTTTCAGAATAGCCTGTGTCCAGTGACTGACCACAGGGAGTCACAGGGAGTCACGAAGTTCTGGTCCCATTGTCTTGACTCCTGACAGCTCTGTAGGCCAGCCGCAGGGTCCTGGAGGGTTGGCCGAGGCCTCTGACGAGATGTCACCCAGCCCGTGTCTT